>CM051397.1:12887179-12956317 GCA_028052125.1 Melia azedarach
TCGCATAGTTTCTTATCATAGTCCTCTTGTATACTCCAATTAGTCACTATACGGTATTTCCTCGCACAGTTTCTCATTATAATACTCTTGTATACTCCGGTTCCAATAATATTCATAATGGCCCAAAATCTTTTCGATTCCTTTCCATATGGACCACTCATTCTAATTTTCAGGCTTTAGTTGAGTAAATATGGAGATCAAATCGCATTTCCAGCTGTCCTATGTTGATTTTAACACAAAAGCTAAAAGCTTTGAAGCGAGTCTTAAAAGAGTTTGCATATCAAGTCTTATGGTAGTGTTGACGATGCAATCACTTTGGCCATCTCTGAATTATCTCAAATTCAAGAAGAAACTTTTATTTCTGGTGTAGATGATGAGAATCGTCAAGTAGAATTTACAGAATATCTCAGAGTTCAAAATGCTGTCCAGAATCAAGTTTCTTTTTGGAGAGATGAAGCCTGTGTTAAACGGCTTCAAGAAGGAGACAGGTGTACTCATTTCTTTCACACTTGTGTTAAAGTCCGTGCCTCACAATCTCAAATTTTGAATTTTAATTTCGAAGGAAAAGATATGTTAGACCAAACAGTTCTTATGCACCATATAATCAACTATTGTAAAGATCTTTACTCATCTGCAAATTCTTCTAATATTTCCATAGATATTTTATCGATTTACTCTCTTGTTCCAAGGATTGTCACTGCAGACGAAAATAAATTATTGAACCCCTTCTGCTGAGGAGATCACTTCAACAGTTTTTTTTATGGATCCTTCTAGTGCTCTGGGTCTCAACGGCTTTCCAAGGTTTTTTTTACCATTCTTGCGCAAAAAACTATTAAAGATGATGTTGTGGCCTTTGTTCTTCAATTCTTTACTACAAATTGCCTTTATCAAAAGTCAATAGCTCCTTTATCACTCTAATTTCGAAAGTTGATGGTGCGAATGCAATTGACCAGTTTTGTCTTATTGCCATGACTAACTTTTCCTTTAAGATCATTATGAAGATTATTGCTGATAGACAGATAAATATTGCAAAACGTATAATCTCTAATCAACATGCAGCTATTTGGTTTCAGAATCTGTTAATCTTATTGCCAGGAAGTCATACGGAGGCAATGTGGCTATGATGATTGACATTGTTAAAGCCTTTGACACAATGAAATGACCATTTCTTTTGCAAGTTTTTCGCTTTTTTGGTTTTGATCATAAATTCATCTTTTGGAAAATATTTTGGAATCTGCTCACCTATATATCCTTATCAATGAAAGTCCTTAAGGTTTTTTGTCATGCAGCAGAAGGGTGTGTCAAGGTGATCCTTTATCGCCTCTTTTTTTTGCCTTGCTGAAGATGTCTTAAGTCGTGGAATTGATGCTTTGGTTGAGAAAGGGTTGATGAAACCTATGTCTACTGTGCGTAGATGTGTTGCTCCTACACACGCCCTTTGTGCATATGATGTAATCATTTTCTGCAAAAGCGATGCAAAATCTCTTAAGAACCTAAGGTCTTTTTTAGATAAGTATGGACTTGTTTCTGTGCAGTATATTAGTATTGAGAAAAGCAAGTTTTATCTTTGAGATTCAAATACTAGACATAGTGGTCTTGTTAAATCTATCATTGGCTTTCAGCAAGGGTTCCTCTTTTCAAGTATCTTGGAGTGCCTATCTTCAAAGGAAGACAAAAAAAAAAATTTCATCTTCAACCTGTAGCTGATAGAGTCAAAACTAAATTAGAGGGTTGGAAGGGTAAGTTCTTATCAATAGCTGGGCGTGTTCAACTAGTTCAGTCTGTAGTTTAGTCCATTCTTCTCTATAGTTTCTCAGTTTATAAATGGCTTGCTTCCTTATTGAAAGTGCTAAATAGGTGCTGTAGAAAGTTCATTTGGTTGAAAGATTGCTCTACTAAGAAACTGGTCATCCTGGCTTGGAAGACAGTTTGCACGCCTAAAAATGAAGGTGGCCTCGGCTTGAGGGACTTCAAAACTTTAGATCGGGCAGCTCTCCTTCAATTTTCTTGGAACCTAATGTCCTCCAGCTCAAATTGGAGCCTTTTTTTTTCGCACGCACTTCTACATTTCTAGTTTCTCACATTCTACTTGTTATTCTGTATCCTCCACTTGGATTGGTATCAAGGAAGTCATTTCTCATCTGTGGAAAGGCTGCTAATAAATCATTGGAGATGGCAAGATAATTGGTTGGGTCAGTTGATCCTGGACATGCTTGGATCTACTTCTATTATTCCCTTTGCTTCTACGGTTAATGAAGTGATTAAAAATCACAAATGGGTCCTTCCTCCGAATTTCTGCCTCAAGTTTCCTCATATTTGCAAAAAAATTACCAATTTATTTTTGCCAAGTTATCCTTACTCAGACAAGCTAGTTTGGACTAGTACCAACTAAGGTAATCTTCATCTCAAGGATAGTTATAATTACTATTGTAGTAAAAGACCATCTCTCCTTTGGTGCTATAGTATTTGGAAGTTTTTTCTCCCTCATAAATTTTTTATTCTTGTTTGGAGAATTTTCCACGGGAAACTCCCTATCGAAGATGCACTACAACGAAGGGGCATTCCAGTTGTTTTGGTTTGTTAGCTTTGTCTTTCTTTTAATTGTGCAAAATCTATAGATCACTTTTTTTGCCAGTGTGTTTTTGCTCAGAATATGTGGGAATGGGCTACAAGCATATTTAATACCTGTCTCTTTAGAGGAAACACTATTAGACAACTGTCGGAAGCTATTTTGAGCAAAACTTTTCCTTCACAAACCTGGAACTTATGGATTTTGACCAGCATTTGTATTGTTCAGGTGATCTGGTTTTGAAGGAATTTGATTAAGTTCCTAAATATCCATCTCAATACTACTAGAGGGATAAAGGTTAACACAAATAGTTGTTCAAAAAATAATCTAGGACCCTTAACTTGTGGTGGGATTTTTTGAGATCATAATGGTAGTTTTTTAGGAGGGTTCTCAGCTCTGTTAGGATATCAATTCTCTTTCTATACAGAATTCTCAACAGTAATCCTAGCAATTGAACAAGCCTTCTCTCATGGATGGCACAAATTATGGATTGAATGTGGCCCAGTCTCAGTTGTGCTTTGTCTTTGAAAACAAGAATTCAGTCCTCATTGGCATCTCCAAAACCGTTGGTTTAACTATCTTCTGCTGCTAAATGAAATGGATTTTTCTCACATTCACAGGGAAGGAAATGAGGTGGCTAACACACTAGCTAATTATGATTTTAATTGTCCTCCCATTATCCATACAGATCTGCATCTCAATACTTGGAGTGTTCCCAACTTTCGATTTAATTGTTAATTCTGTTTGTGTAGATCTGATAATTGCTGGAATTACTAGCTGCTTTGTTTTGTTGCTACTTATTATGGGTTGTTGCTTGGTTAATTCCCTGCTTGCTGATGTTGGTGCATGCTTGCTGCTGCGTCCTAAGATTGTAGGACATATAACATTCTGCTAGTGCTGATTGCTGCAACCTACTGTAGATGCTTTTTTGCTAGTGCTGCTTATGGTGCTAGTGCTGCTATTTGCTGCCCAAGTATGGTTGGTTTTGCTGAAGTTCAAGATCTTCTGCTGTTATTTACTGCTGCTAGAAGTTGCTACTCTATTGCTGCCCTGTTGTCTGTTTTTTCTGGGATGTTGGATTATATATGCTGCTGGGATTTTTGCTATTTATTCCTGCTAATTTTATTCCTACTAATTTTATTCCTGCAGATTTCTACCAGCTTGTATTATTTACTGCTGAGGTTGTTTGTTCATTTTTTTTTTCCATTTGCAGCTAACTGCCAGTTTTCATTGCTTAATCTGCAGCTCACTGCTGAGGCTATTTTGGGCTATGTTGATACTTCCTTCTAATCTTATTTCAATAATATACTATTTTCTAATAAAAAAAATCCATACATTTACTACATTTGTGTTATGTTGGGCAGGACAATATGCTTTTTTATTTTAAAAATTTTAAATATCTTAAAACATTTTTAATTAATTACAATTATGAAAATAACACTAAATTTAGTTTTTGTACAAATGATTTTATGTATTGTTAACATTTTTTAAATAATTCATGTTTTTTAACACACCAGTAATGTCATATATAACTAATTTAATGCAAACTTTCTTATATTTGGTTTATTATTGTAATTTTTTTAGTTGGATAAAAATTCAATGAGCTACCAACGAAAATGTGTTACGTTTTATTAAATGTACACATCTTCCTTTGACCTCTTTGAACTCCTTCAAGCAAGCGTCAAAATACAGAGAGCTGCCCCAGGGTTTGCTACAAAGAGCTAGCTTGCAAAAGTTTAGTTTTGCTTACCAGTAAAAGCAATTGAGTTTAGGAAGGCATTTCTCCCCGTACAATTGAATTCGTTATTAGTTAATTCTTCACCAATAATGAGAATCCCTTGGCAAAACAATGTGCATGCTATTTTCATTTTGATCGACAAAAAATCTCAGGCAAAATAAAGATTCAGAGAGAGAGAGAGAGAGGAAGAGGGTTTAACTGCTTCAAGAAACAAGATCAATAAATTATACCTGGATGCAAATTACGACGAGTGAGGTTCATAAGAAACCTCTTTGTTGATGTTAATGTGCAGAAAAAGTCTGAGTACTGTTCAGTGACTATTTATTGGTAACTGTTCATCCAGAAAAATATTATGTGTCTTGCATTTTGTTAGTATTTTAACATTAATTACTCCCCATCAATGAATGTGAGACATATGTAGGTCTCTTATGGTAAGTATATAAAGTGTATTTGTGGTAAACAAACATAATTTTGAATGTGAAAATTAGCCTAGAAAAATTCTGCACTAAGGCTGTCCAAAAATTCTGTTTTTGCTCTGTTTTTGCCTCTCATTTTGTGATGTTCTGCATTGTTTTGGTTGCTGCAAATTCTCCTTCTTTGATTCACTTGTTTGGATACTTAGTTGGTGGCAATAAAACCTTAAACTTGGTGACATTTACTGAGAATTCAGCCAACAATCTTTAATACATTACTATAATATTTGATAACCGTTGCCAACCATCAAGGAAAAACAATAAATCCCTCCAAAGAGGACACTAATACAATGATATGATAATTGAAGCCAATAAATCCCTCCGAAGAGGCCACTACTACAATTTCATTGCTGCTGGTAATTAGTTGGTAGACCAGAATTTGGCTTGAAGAGATTTCACCACATTTACATCCAGCTGGAATGCCCTCCCCAAAAAGTCGGGGTTGATGGGTGGTTTGGCTCCGAAGATCGAGTTTGCTATGGTAATCACACCAGGGTTCTGGCTGCTTAGAGCGGCTATGGCGACTGCATCTGTTTTTCCAATGTTGAATTGGAAGTGAATCATACCAATTGGGAACACAAATACGTCTCCCTTGTTCAGGACTTTGGAAATGAGGGTATTGTTTAGCTGGTTTGATGTCACAAAACCAACTAAAAGAGTTCCCTCCAGGACTACTAGGATCTCAGTGCCACGGGGGTGAGTGTGAGGTGGGTTTTGGCCGTATGGTGCATAGTCAATACGGACTGCAGATATTCCAAGAGTGTTGAGTCCTGGAATTTGGTCGACGTTTACAGTTGTGACATTTGAACCGACTTGGTTCGCTGTGTTTCCGGGCTTGTCGAGCCCTGTAAAGAAGAAATCTTCTGGTTTGGCTAGCTTTGGGTCCTTGCAGAACTTCCCATTAACAAACACTGCATGGAAACATATAATAGGACCGTTTGTATAGCAGCAGAAACAATAGTGCCGATATTTAACTTCAACTAGTATGGAAACCTGTAAGATTATTGATAAAGAGACAGAGAGCATATGCACTTACCACCATTCTTGAGGTCATCGATGGCTACACAGATATCCTGAAGGGGGCTGGGGTCATAAGCAGATGCCAATGAAGAAGCCAAAGCCAAGAGTGCGAAACCTAAAAGAAAATGAACACCTTTCATGGTGATTATCAGGATGTATGTCGAGGATCTCTTGCAATTAATTGTATTAGTTGTTGTGTACGTTGCGGGTTGAGAAATCTTGCATGGGAAACTAGACTATTTATAGATGGAGTCCTTGAACTATTCTGTGCAATCTGTTCTTAGTCATCGAAGCAGGTGAAGACTTGCTAAGTCTTCATTGGTTATTTATTTATATTTTTTATTTCAGGTGGATAGATTCAATAACTGCTGATTATTAATATTAATTTAATCTGCCTTTGTTATCGTTGGCATATTTTTATCTTGGAACTGGTCGTTTCTCCCATCTGCAATATGGGCTGATAATATGTATTAAGTAATTATCTTAATGTTGTAAGAAATTAGATACCAATTAATTTCTAGAACAGTACTATTATTGTCAATGTGGATACCGAAAGATTTTATTGAGTAATAAAATATTAAAAAATTTAATAAAAAATAAAAAGAACAACATATAAATTTAAGCCTTTTATAAACAGATAAAAATCTAAAAAAGCTATGTTAAGAGATCTGACAACGACTTCAAGTGCTAATTTACTCACTAAGTCTTTAATGTTAAGAGATCTGAATATGTTTTAGTTTAACAAATTTCAAAACCTAAGGAATACAGAAAGCTGATTAGATAAGATTTGACATTTATAAAAAATACAGAATAACTTCAGAAAAAAATAAAGCAGCCACCCTCCATTGTTCACAATCAATTTCAATTATCATTTTTAGCGCTATAATAATATAAATGAATTGAATAACAGTAATGAAATCGGGATCATTTCGAAAAAATAATATGTATATATTCAATGAAATTTCATTTTCACCTTTAGAATTAAATTAACAACATCATCTGAATAAAGCTCGAGAGGGAGGGTGATATTACCTGCTATGACCGTCACAATTGCTGCTGGCGACGGCGGCCAAGTGGATGAGGCGCGGACTTGAGATTAACTAACAACTGCTGACGATTTTGATTTTATTTACTAACAAGTGGATGAGGAGGAAATCATGGCAAATTGCTTTAAAATCTCATACGAAATTTTGCATACATGTTTACCTGCTTATGATTAGGATTAGGGGGAAATGCTTCTGTTATGTGCCATTAATTATTTCCCAAATGACTCAGTTAAATGCCGCAATCTTCACATTCAAATTTAGAAAAATGATTTTACGACAAATTTTGCCAAAATTTCTTAACTCCAAGTAAACAAGTAAACGTTAAATATTATTCTCTAATACCTTTTAATCCTTTTGGCAGCTGAGCAATCTTGATTGTCACAAGTAACCAAGCAGCGGTAGAAAGACGCGAGCGGAGAGGAGACAGTGAACGGCGTGGTAAATGGTTTTGGTGGTGGCTGTTGAACGGCCTGGGAAATCGTAGAAGAAGCAGCGACGGCGGGGGAGAAGAGTTTGGACGAGAGGAGAGTTTGGACGTGCACGGGGCGGCTCAAAATCGAAAGAGGGGACGTGCCTGGTTTACGCCGCAAACGCCTGTGTATATATATATAGAGAGGTTATTAACATTAGGATCCCTGTACTTGTAGACAATATCATATTTTATTAGACATCATAAAAGTATAATACTTATATCCTTATATTTAATAAATTAAATGCTACCATTACTCCATTACCATCAACAATAATATTAATAAATATAAATTAAGTACGTATCTAATTTGAAAGTTATCGCATTTCAGATAAAATATAAATTTTAAAGAAATTTAAATATAAACTTGAGAAAATAGTAAGAAATATAAATTTTTAATAATAATAAATTTGTTATTAGTTAACAATAATATTAATAAATATAAATTATACATATTCTACTAACTAAAAAATATTAAAAGGAGGAACACTTTGAAATATTTATGAACAAAACTATAAGATCGTCAATTAATAATTAAGTATTTTAATATGATTATTCAAAACAGTAAATAAAATCAAAATCGTCAGCAGTTGTTAGTTAATCTTAAGTCCGCGCCTCATCCACTTGGCCGCCGTCGCCAGCAGCAATTGTGACGGTCATAGCAAGTAATATCACCCTCCATCTCGAGCTTTATTTAGATGATGAAAATCAGCCATCTATTGCAGTTTTCTTTTTTTTTTTTTTTTTGGTGGATAAAATCTCCCCTTTTTTCTCAAGACAGTTAACCCAAAAGAATCTTACTACAGTCTACAGGTTTCTTTCGGATATGTAATCAGGCTAAAATATTAAGCACATGGAGTAGTATACATTGATGCATATATAATCCGAGTTCCATTTGTGATTAATTGATTATTTGGCAAATTCTTACGAAGAAAGGTCAATTTAACGGTTTTGTAGAGTTTTGAATGCATTGCACTTGTTAATGTGATCAGAAGGGTTTCAGAAAATTATCGCACATGTTTAATTTTTTCCTTTATTTGATATAGTTGTACATATGATATATAAATGTCTCAGTTCACAATATATTTCAAGTGTTTCAGGAATGAAATTTCATTTTTATTTAAAAATATTTATAAAGACAAATTTATCCACGACAAAATATTAACAGAGTTTGAAACTCTTTCTTACACGAGGGAGAGAGGTGTCTTTATCATCTAGTCTTTCGGTGAAAAAAGCATATCTTTTTCAAGATTGACGATAAGGATTTGATGTAAATAAAATATAAACTAGTGGGCGAAGTCAAGAAAGAATTCGAAAATTGGGTGCTAAATAACAAGAACAAGCAAAGGAAACTCCTTACTTCGCAACCAACTTTCAGCCAGGAGGTAGGAATTTACGAGTTGTAGGCAGGCAAAATCAAGCTAGGTTTTGAAAATTAGGAGCTACAAATAAAAACAAAAACAAACAACGTGCAAAGAAACTCCTCGCATTGGATGAAGAAAGCTCTAGAATCATACCATAATCCTCCTATATTGTTCTACTTATCTCTTTATAAAAATAATTAACTAGACTTCCAATACAATTCCAACTTGTAATATTAATAATTCATAAAAAAAAAATTGGTTACTTTAACGATGGGTGTCATTACATAACATAAAATCTAAAATTTTATGTAAATTTTAAAGTTTTAACACGAGAGAGAATTAACATAATATAAAAATTAAAATAATTAACGTAAAATTAAAAGAAATTGTAATAATATATTAGATGTAATGTATCCCTTTGCCGAGGCTTTAAGCACAAGTCGTTGGTACAAGACTTTGAATATCGAGTCAACCACTGAGACTACGTAAGGACTTATATTACACATCAATGTGAAGCAAGTGCGAGGAAACTCACTTCTCCTCGATTTGCAAAACCACTTTAAAATTCAGCATGTGTTTTCTTTCTTTTTAATCCCTAATCTCTTAAGAAATTTCACTGTACTAAAATAGTTTGAAACTACATCAGAAACATCCGACATAGGTAACATAACATTTCATCTTAAATTTCACTTTAGACAGTATTTATTTTTTCTATTTAAGGCTGAATATGGCTTAAATCTATACAATTGAATATAAACGCTAAGTTGCTTATTTTTATAAAAATAAAAAATTTGAAATGATATATAAAGTTATTAATATATAAATATTTAGTAATAAGCTAAATATGTTATTGATAAATAAAATATTTAATTTATTTTGATATTTAATTATTCAAAATTTTTAAGTTAATTATATTAAAATATTTTTAATAAATATTCAAATATATGTTAAAAAAATCAAACAGATTTTAGAGATCTAAATAATTATATTTAGACTTCAAAAAAAAAATCCTTAATTTTTTCACTTCTATCTATATATAAAATTATTTTATTACCTTCTTTTGTTAAATGAATTTAATATAAATTGGTTAAAAGAAATAATGTGAAACAAAGATGAAATACTAAGGATGTTGGTAATACAGTGTCAAACTAATAGCATAAAGTTGAAGCTTGTGAAATGATAGGGATTAAAATGAAATTATCCCTTCGTAGTGGATGTCCCCCACTTCCCCAAGTCAACCAATCACGCTAGAGCTTCGTCCATATTCACTGATAAGAATAATTAATGGCTCCGATTTCAATTAAAGCTGTCAATGTAGAATCTGTAGTGCATTTTAAATACAGAATCCAAAGGGAAGTTCAAACAATCGATTCTCTGAGCTAGTTTTGATATTCGTTTTGATCATCACAGTCAGCATGATTGAAAGCAATTCTCTTCAGCTTCTTTACGTGCTTGTTTTGCTTTTAAGTGCTGCTTTTGGAGAAGCTGACAGGAAGTGCATAGCGAAGGAGAGAGAAGCGCTTCTCAAGCTCAAACGAGGCCTGGAAGATGATGCTGGCTATCTTTCTTCCTGGGGAAGTGAACAAGATTGCTGCCAATGGAGAGGCATTCACTGCAGCAATCGAACAGGCCACGTACTCCTGCTCAGTCTCAACACATTTGATGCAGAATTCTATTTTCAGAGTTTGAGAGGTAACATCAGTTCTTCATTGCTTGAATTACAGTACTTGAATTATCTGGACCTGAGCAATAATGATTTTGGTGGAAGTCAAATCCCTGACTTCATTGGCTCTCTCTCCAAGTTAAGATTCCTGGATCTCTCCTACGCAAATTTCAGTGGTAGAGTTCCTGTTCAGCTTGGAAACCTGACAAGCTTGCAATCTCTTAACATTGGTCAAAATGATGGGTTGCTTTTCAACAAACTTGAGTGGCTTTCTCATCTTTATAACTTGAAACACCTTCATCTGGCTTCTCTCAAACTTGAGGAAGCTACTGATTGGTTGCAAGTAATCAGTAGGCTTCCTTCTCTGATAGAATTGGAGTTTCAAAATTCTGTACTTCCCACAATCAATTCTCCGTCTATTTCCTTGGTGAATTCTTCTTCATCTCTTGCACACCTCGATTTATCTTACACCAATCTTACTAATTCAGCATATCGGTGGTTGTCCAAAATTGGTAGAAACCTTCTTACCCTTGATCTCACTGGCAACCAGTTACAAGGTCCCATTCCGGATTATGCATTCTGGAACATGACTTCTCTCATGCATTTTAACCTCACTTCCAATGAAATTACGGGAATTTCAAAGTCCTTTGGTGATATGTGTCGTCTGAAAACATTGAGAATGAATAATAACAATCTCAACGGACAGTTGCCTGATCTTTTCTTTAACTTGTCTGGTTGTGCAAAATTGTCATTGGAGATTTTGGTTTTAGATAACAATGTCCTTACAGGATCATTGCCAGACATCACAAAGTTTTCATCCTTAAAAGAATTGTATGTTTCCGACAACAAACTAGATGGTTCTTTTCCAGAAAAATTCAGACAAAGATCACCTCTTATCACCTTGCAACTGAAGAGAAACCAGCTTTGGGGGTCATTACCTGATTTTTCAGTATTTCCTTTGCTGAGAATTTTAGATATTAGAGGCAATCGCTTGAATGGAACAGTGAGTGAAGGTCTTGGAGAACTTTCTAACCTAGAGAGTCTGTTTCTGTCTCCAAATTCTTTGCAAGGTATCATCACTGAAACTCACATGTCAAATCTCTCCAAATTGAAGATCATGGACTTCTCTTATAACTCACCGGCTTTCAATTTCAGTCCTGATTGGTTCCCTCCTTTCCAATTGGATTACATAGGCTTGAGAAATTGCAAAATAGGGCCTCATTTTCCAAAATGGCTTCGAACTCAAAATAATTACTCTGAGCTTGATGTCTCCAATGCAGGAATCTTAGACACTATCCCCAATTGGTTCTGGCATAGCCCCTCTCCTAATCTATATAACTTGAATCTCTCTTACAATCAAATAAAAGGAGAACTGCCAGACTTGTCATTGAAGTTTACTACATATCCTGGAATTGATCTTAGTTCCAATTGCTTGGAGGGTCCAATACCACCCATTTCTCCCAATATGACATCACTAATCCTTTTCAAAAACAATTTCTCGGGGTCAATTTCTTTCTTATGTGAATTTGCTAGTGAGCGGCTTAGCTACCTAGACCTCTCAGATAACCATTTATCAGGAGAAATCCCTGATTGTTGGCAGAATTTCATGGTTCTAAATTTGGCGAACAATAACTTCTCTGGAAGAATTCCTGACGTAATGGCCTCCAGTTGCACAATCCGGTCATTGCATTTACGAAATAATAGCTTGACTGGAGAGTTGCCTTCATCTCTGAAAAATTGCACAGAACTAACCATCATTGACTTGGGAAAAAACAAAATTTCTGGGAGAATACCTGCATGGATAGGTGACAGTCTACCGAATTTGGCTATTTTGAGTCTTCGATCCAATCACATCACCGGAATTCTGCCTCCTCAGCTTTGTGATCTAACAAAGGTTCAGGTTTTGGACATGTCTCATAACAATATCATGGGAACCGTACCGAAGTGTCTCAGTAATTTATCTGCAATGGTTCAAACCGAGAGTTCAAATGCAATCATCACATATATATTTCCTCCTTCTGTAAACAGTGATGATGTCGGCATTGGAGTCGGTTATCAGGACCAAGCATTGCTGGTATGGAAAGGAATAGACTCCGAGTACAGAAACACGTTGGGACTTGTCAAGAGCATTGATCTTTCAAGCAACAAATTCTCCGGAAATATTCCTGAAGAAATTACAAGTCTTTTCGGATTAATCTCCTTGAACCTGTCGAGAAACAGCTTAACTGGACCAATCCCACCAAAGATTGGTCAGTTAACTATGTTGAATTCAGTTGACTTGTCACAGAACCAACTTACTGGCAAAATTCCTGAAAGCTTTTCCCAGATGAGTCATCTTGGCATCTTGAACCTGTCAAATAACAACCTGACTGGAAAAATACCAACAAGCACTCAACTACAGAGTTTTGATACTTCAACATATGTGGGAAATCTCGACCTCTGTGGACAACCCCTTCCGAATAAGTGTCCTGGAGAAGAACCTGATGCTCCTCCTCCTCCTCCTCAAGTTCCGGGTATTCCTCTGCATGAGAGCGAAGAGGATGAACTCATAACTCGAGGCTTTTATATTAGCGCAGTTCTGGGCTTCATCATATGCTTCTGGGGAATTGGGGGTACGTTACTGCTGAACAGGAAATGGAGAAATACTTATTTTCAGTTCTTAAACAAAGTAGAAGATAAGCTCTACGTCTCCATTGCAGTGAAGATGGGCAATTTGAAGCGACGGCTTAGAAGCTAATTGCTTTAAAGAATAAAACTTGAGGCTTTTTCCTGTTTGTTATTTCTTCGGACAAGAGTTTGTAATACAATTAGTTCTTAAAATTGTAACATAAGGCTTTACTTCTTCATCATCTTCTAGACACTATTTTTCAAACTTTTCATTATATATTTCAATTTTATAGTATTTTGAAATTTAAATTTTATGTTAGAGTTTTAATTTATAAAAAAAAATGAGATTTTTTGAAATTGACTATATATCTTAAAATTTAATTTTCGCCCACCTAATAATAATGAGTTATTTTTTACCACTCTCACAATATTTAGACAAAAATATTTCTAATAACAAACGTAATAAAACATAATTTTTTTTGTATTTTCTTCAAACTCGAAAGTTACTTTCAAATATAATAATTTTTTTATTAATACTCAAAACTAATTACTTTTGAGTTTAATACTTTCAAACACATAACTTAATTTTGAGTTTAAACAAAAAGATCATTGTATTCGAAAATTAAATGCATATAATACTGAAGTTAATCGTGAGGATATTTTGGTCCAAATATTGTTAGAGTGATAAAATAATAAAAATATTATTGTTAACCGGTCAAAATTGAATTTACACAGTAAAATGTAATTATTTTTAAAAATTGTTAAAATTCTTCCCAAAGTCTATATGGTTTTGCCCTGCCCAAGCATGGTAGTATGAGTTAGTCCATTTCTTAGAAGTATGGCCCGGGCCAGTTTTATAGAATGATTCTTCCTTTTTCTAATATTAAAATGATTCTTATTAAATTTACAATAATTCAAACATAATTCTTGAATTAACAAATAATTTCAAAATATTATTAACAGTAGCTTTAAAACAAATTACATGTGAAAAAAGTTTGGTGTTTTGCATATATGAAAACTATAAATAAAAAATGAAATTGTTTAATAAATATAAATTATTTTTTAAAAAGTTTAAAAAGTTTGGTTGAAATCCATTTGTATCTAAGTTGACATATATTTTGAAGTTAGTATCAGTAAAAGTTGCATAAAATAAATTCTAATAATAAAATATAACTAAAACACTCTCAAATAATTATTAATAAGAGAATATTTGATTCACTTTTTTATTTAAAAATATTTAATTTATTTTTATTTTCTTTTAGTCAACATATCGATCTTTTAAGTTATCATACTTAAAGCTCGTTTAAGTCTATTAGATTTTTGTATCTTGTTGGTGTGATACTATTTATATTATGCTCATATACTTGAGTGGAGTTACACAAAGCCTACCAATGAATAAAATAAAAATTAAATAAATAATTATTTATTTATGATTTTATATTTTAAAATTAATTTTTTTTATTTTGAGTAAAAAAAATTTATATATATTTATATTTTGGTCTCTTTACAATTTTAATTTTAACTCACCCCTCGCTCACTTGATCCGGCAACCTATTTTATATCTTTAATAAAAGTATAAATAAATAAAATGAAATAATAAGTATTAATTGGTTCAATAAATAAATTTTTTTTATAATGATATAAGAAATTTTATATACTTATGTTAAAGTTGGGTCGAATTTTTTAAAATTATATAATACTTTATTTTTCAAAAAATATCATATTTGTTCTTCAAATTAAGATTACCATTATCTAAAGCCATTTAGATGAAATTAGAAACATGTCATCACTGACATGCTTGACTCATTGTAATTTGTTTGATACTTGATATTTTTCTATAATTTTTATATTAATGCAAAATTTATAATTAATTTGACTTCTATAATAACTAATCACTTTGGTCCTTTTTAATTTGGGTGGCCATACTAAATTATTCATGCAAATTAAAAAAATCCAATAATCATTTTTATTAAAAAATTAGTTTTATATATAATTTAATTATGATACTATTTTTTAATTTCAAAATATTATTATAACTAGCAATTACATGATTAACTCACAATTAGCTGGTTTCTTTCAAGGAATCATTTGAAAAATTTTGATAATAAGAATGTAATTTATTAAGGGTACATATAAAGAAAATAATTACTAAAAAGAATTTTACTGAAAAAAAATGTAATTCTTGTATACTTAAGATATTAATCAATTATCTTTTTAGGTAGTACCTAATTTATTTTTTCATATGAAAATATAATATTTAAACATATAAATTCAAATAATTTTGAATGATGTTTTTGTATTTTTTATATATTCTAAATATAAATATTTAAAAACTATTGATTTTATATTTCATATTTTTTTAAAATTATACTTAAATAAATTTAATCAAACTTCATACTTCAATGTTAAGGCACTGTTTATTTTTTTAGTCTAAAATCTGAATGTGACTAAAATCTAAATATGATTGAAATCTGAATTTGATTGATATATTTATTTTTTTTACCTTAAATATCTTAATATAAATATTAAATTATTTATTTTTATTAAAACAAAAAATCTAAAACCGGTATGTTTACATATATATCCTCAAAATTTAAAATTAATATGTTATGTTATGACATATATATAAATATTAAATAATAAATTAAAAGTGTTATTGTCAAATAAAATATTTAATACATTCAGACATTTAATTATTTAGATTTAAGTTAAATTTTTTAACTTAATTATATTAAGATATTTTTAATAATTTTATAGATATAAGTTAAAAAATAAACAATTTTTAAATATCTGAATAAAATTATTTAAATTTAAATAAAAAAAATAAACAGGCCCTAAGTCTAATAAGTTGAAAGAATAAACACTATGAAAATATACGAACGGCTGAAAATAGATTATATGCAGACATCTAACAGAAAATTAAAGTAAAAAAGAAGATAAACGTACATGTATTTTTATATAAATTGCATGCTTCGAAAACGTTGTTCAATTTTGAAATATGCTTATCCTATCACTCTTCTAGAAAAATGTGAATGGTTACTAGTTTCTCTTAAATTATTAAATTTACATGAGTTACTTTATGAAACATGAATGTAATATTTTACATATTTATTATTTTTTTAAAAAATTTTAAATTCTTTTTACTACATAAAATTTAGAACATTGCAAGATTCAAGATAATCATTTTTTTTTAAAAAAAAATTAGAATTGAATTTATGATGTGTAATTTATTTTTATCTAAATATTTGCATACAAATTATTTAGATTTTAAGAAAAAAAAAGAGGAGATTAAATGAGGATTAGTTGGTGTTTATTTATTTTTGTCTAAAGTCTAAATATGACTGAAATTTGAATTTGACTGATATCTGAATTTAATTGATATGTTTTTAACAGTAAATATTTAAATATAAATATTAAATTATTTATTTTTACAAAAATAAAAAAAATCTAAAATTAGTATGTTTACATATATATTATAAGAAATTTAAAATTAATATAAATATTAAATAATAAATTAAGAGTATTATTGATAATTAAAATATTTGATTTAGACATTTAATTATTTAAATTTAAGTTAACATTTTAATTTAATTGCATTAATATATTTTTAATAAAATTTTAAATATAAGTTTAAAACAAATAATTTATAAATATCTAAATAAAATTATTTAAATTTATGTAAAAAAGTATTATTGACATCATAAATTGATTTTTGAAAGAAATTTGGAGGAGAAAATATGCGGTCAAAAATCACTGCAATGATATTATTCATTAGACAATTCTATAAGCAAGTATGGCCTATTAATAGATGCCAAATAGTAGGTTTTTTTATTATTAAAAAAGTCATAAATAAAATAAAAAATATTTTAATTCATAAAAGATACTTTTTCAAAGAAAAGTCAAAGTATGTTTGAATGGAATATTTTTAACTTGTAAAAGAAAATACTCTAAAAAATTATATCCACACTCAAAAGAAGAAGATATTTATTTATTTAATAAAATACAAAAATGAATACAATTATAGAATAATAATATAATTTAATATATAAAAAATATAATATATTATGACATCCGGTAATTTAAAATATCTTTAATGTTTCTAATCGGTATCGATTTCACGTTTAACTGATAAAAGAGAATAAAAATTTAATTTTTTTTATTTAGTACTCATATAGTTTAACATTTTATTGATACTTATTAAAAAATTTCATGAAAATATTTAATATTACTCATATTAATTAGTATATAATTACATATTAATCTAAAAATTATCCTTAGTATTAATTAAATTTATAACATTTTAAAATAAATAATTAAATACATACATGATTACTTATTTTTAATTTAATATTTATAATCCTAATTAGCATAGTGATACGGAAATTTAGGAGTTTTTATCCTCTTTTATAAAGTCTAAATATTTAAATTTAAATATATTTAAATGTATAAATTTAAACGATGTATTTATTTTTTTATTTAAAATATAATATTTATAAAAAGATATATAATAAATTTATTTACATATTTCGGAATTGATCAAAAAATAAAAAAATTAAAAAAATAAATATACTTAATTTAGGCAATTAAAATTGTATTGGGAGGAAAATTTGTAAATAATTATCGATTATTAAATTAGCATTTTTGTCACTAAAAAATAAAAATATGGAGCAAATTTCCTGAGGTTATTTTTGTCAATTTGAAGAGGCAAATTAAGACGAGAGGGTGGAAAATAGACAGGGACAGGAGTCGAAAAATGATTGGATAGACAAAACAGAGCACAAGTCAAGTCTTAACAACTCATCAATCCCATCTATCTATCTATCTAACCCTCTTAGATACGTGTCAGTAATAACCGAATCTCCAGAACACCTAACGGTAGTATCTATACCGTGTATTTGTTAACGCTCCTGATTTCGCCACGTTACCTACTCCTTCCCTCCGCCTCATTATTTATTCTCTTTCTCTTTCTCTCTCTGCGAAATATTTCCTTTTTTTGCTAAAAAGGGATGAAATTAAATTAAAAATAAATAAAGAAGAAAGAGAGAGCTAGAATTTTCTGTTGCTTTGAAGAAGCAAGCTCGCTACAACACCGACTTAGGGTTTTTATCGAGTGCCCTTCTTCTTCGTTGGAAATAGGAACGATCTGCTGCCGTTGGATCTGTTTTCTCTTTTGAATGATCGGAGTTTCGTTTTTAATTTTGAGGGCTTGATTTGTTGATCTGAGTGTAGGGGATCATGATGATCTCGTTGCAGAACGGAGTTTCTAGGGCTCCGCTTGTCTCGGATCGCGCCGGAGAAGCTGGATATCTTGCTGTCAAGCAGGAGCCGGCGGCGTCGCTGAGTCTCGTTTCGTCCTTCAAGGGACACGAATCTCATGAAGGTTCGTCTTTCTTAATTTTTTGGTAGTATAATATGATGTAAATTTTAGGGTATTGCATTGATTGAAAATATATTTTTTCTATTATGGTTATGTTTTGAGCTATAGTAGTTTGATTAATATTAAAAATTTAGGTTTAGATCTGTATTTGTTTTGTGAAATTTCTATTGATGTATGAATTATGGGTTTTGTTTTATATTGAAATGATAAGTGATTGTGGGACTCTTCGTCTTAATTGTTAAAACAGCGAGTGATAATTGCTAATCGTTTAAAAATGTTATTTTTCCTGGGTCTTTTTTCTTAATTCTTAGTTTTAGGTTCAAAATAGGAAAAAACTTGAATATGACTGCAAACATGACTGATGGTTTTTGTGATAAATTGAATTTGTTGATTCATATCATTTTGTAACAATTGGGTGTTTTGTTACTGAATCTTCTATTGGTCTTATATGGGTGTGTTTAGAAATTTGGCATAATTCTGACTGAACATGCAAATTACTTATAATTTTTTTCCTGTTTCTGTGGTGTAGTTGATGAAGACATGCACATGGCCCTTGCTCATCAAATGTACAAGGCTGGCAGCTATAAACAGGCACTTGAACATAGCAATGCTGTTTATGAGAGAAATCCACTACGCACCGACAATCTTCTTCTTTTGGGTGCAATTTATTATCAGGTTGAATCTTTATTTCAGTGTTCCTTTGTTCCCTTTGGTACTTTTAGCTATCTACTATTTGGAATTGTGGGTTTATCTAACATTTCAATCTATGTTTACATTCCTCTGCAGTTGCATGACTATGATATGTGCATTGCAAGAAACGAAGAAGCTCTTCGACTTGAGCCACGTTTCGCTGAGTGTTATGGAAACATGGCGAATGCTTGGAAGGTAATCAATGCTCTCTATGTAAAGTCTTTGAGGATTTCAGTAAAGTGGTCTAGCTCATAGTGCCAACTCATCCATGTGAATTTGTTCTATTCAGGAAAAAGGCGATATTGATCTTGCCATTCGCTATTATTTGGTAGCTATTGAGGTTTGTGTTCTGTAAACTTTTCCCCTTCCTCTTAAATATTTCTTTCTTTTCTAATGTCATTTACACTTTTATTTTCCTCTTTGATTGTTCTTGTTTGGTTTCCGAGATTGGTGTTTGAAGCCCTTTTTATTCCACATTGGTGGTTGTAGTTTATGCTTTGCAGTTCATGTGAAGTAACCAAGAAATGTAGTTGTACAATTTAAATATGAAGCAAGAATAGATCTATTGCAAGATGTTGGTTGATGTTGTAAATTTAGTTCCTGATCTAGGGCCATCTAAGTGAGAGAGATTCGTGCTATTATCCAAGTATTATCGGCCAGTTTTATTTTACCCTTCAAAGTTTAGAGCCAAACTTTTATGAGATGCTTCAGTTTATTAGCCAGTTTTGGAAGATTTTTGGTTTTTTCATTGCTGTCATCATTTGGATTATGTGGAGATTGTGGATAGGAGATGTCTTGAGGAATTTGTGTTAGCTATATTTGCAATACTTAAAATATCTGAAAATTATACACTTCTAATTACTAATTGATTTCAGAGAGGTCGAATACTTTTATCATTAGCTACAAGATTGTTAATTTTTTTTTCCAATTAAATGATTGGCTAGCCTTAGAATTGTTAAGTTCAAATTTCACAAAAGTATTGTTGCAGTAGTGCACTCATTAACTCAGATATGACAGTTAGAATACCTTGAGCCTCCATAAGATTGTCTTGACATCCATCCTCAAGTACAGTTGATGGTGCTCATATATGTTGGCTTTTGTAGATTATAATATATGTTCACCTTTTTGAGCTCGTTTGATTGTAATCAATTTTTGTATTCCTTTGCTTATGGCATTGCCTATTCATTCTGTGCTTAAACCTTGTTCCAATGGCTCATTGATATTTGTGTCTACTTGCAATGGTTCAGCTCCGACCCAACTTTGCTGATGCATGGTCAAACTTAGCTAGTGCATACATGCGGAAAGGGAGACTTAATGAAGCAGCTCAGTGCTGTCGTCAGGCACTTGCTCTAAATCCTCTTTTGGTATGTATTAATCAAGTTATGCTTTTTCTTTGATGCTTTATTGGTTGTCAATTTGAGTAGTCGTATTGTGAGGAAAATCTCAATCAAAGATTTTTATGTTGATTTTTCAATAGTTTTCTTCTTTTACCTTTGGTTTAACAACATCCTTGTTGCCACAATTTTTTCCAATGATTCATTTGATCAATTTGTATGCAGGTTGATGCTCATAGCAACCTTGGGAATCTAATGAAGGCACAAGGATTAGTGCAAGAAGTAAGTGCAAACATATGCAATGCTGTGCTTGATTTTCTATTCTCTCTATGTAGGAAAATATTTCTTGATATGGAATTGTGGGCTACGAAAGCTCAGTTCATTCTGATGCTATTCTTTTCTTTCCTGTCAAAAAAGAAACAATCAGTTCATTATGGTCTATTCGTCTATTGTTAGAATGAATATGCTGGTGTACTGCCTTCTGTTCCCATTGTGGCAGCAGGAAGTAGTCCATCTGTGTTCGTATTCCAGTGAGTTTGTGCTCCACTGGATTTGACCTGGCCTAGATTCTTCCTGTCCAATCTTAAAGTGGGTGGAAGGCATTGTTTCCACCATTTTGGAATTTTTTTTTGTCTCTGTCTCCCTTTTTCCCACAAAGTTACTGATGAAGTAATTCATGTGTGGAACTGTGTCTAAATTCACAGTTCTATACAGATATCAAGTTGTTATCTACAGGCCAGGGCTGAGATGATGGTTGGTCTTGTTGTAACTTCCATGTGCAAGACTCCCAATTGTCAGAATCTAACGTTTTGTGCAGGCATACAGTTGCTACCTTGAGGCTTTACGCATACAACCCACTTTTGCTATTGCATGGTCCAATCTTGCTGGTCTTTTTATGGAATCTGGAGATCTTAATAGAGCACTCCAATATTACAAGGTAAGTTTGGCCTTTTTCCATATTCCTGTTACTTTACATGGTTTTATTGCCTAGTGTCTTCTGGTTGATTATCTTGCTAAGCCTGGAATATAATTTGGTCTTTTGCTTTAAGTGATTCCATTGTCAACTTGTCATGATATTTTGTCGGGTATATTTACAATGAAATTGTTGGATTCTTATCTTCTGTTAAAGTTTTATCTCTATTATTAATTGTTTGTTACCATTGTTTTGCTTTTGAGTTCTCTAAAATTTATTTTAATGTCTTAAATTTTCAGGAAGCTGTTAAGCTCAAGCCTACGTTTCCTGATGCCTACCTAAATCTTGGAAATGTTTATAAGGTAAGCTGTCATGCCTTTTGTCCTTAAGATCGGGTGGCTGCTAGTGCCTGGAATGGTATTCCGAATCAGAGAAAAACAAGATATTTCTTTTAACTTCTCCAGGCTTTGGGAATGCCTCAAGAGGCTATCTTATGCTATCAGCGCGCTGTTCAGACACGTCCAAACGCAATAGCTTTTGGTGAGTTCAGAGGCATAGTATTACGTGCACAAGTTATTTGTGCTGATTTTGTATCACCTGAAAAGTTGTCATTTTCTTTTTCGTCATATACTTGTTATGTGGAAGTGATGCTTCCATTGTGATGTACCTATAGATATTCCGTGTTTAAGATTCTTAGCCTTGGTTGTTGCTTAAAATCAAGTTCAATACTGATTTTATCAATAATGTGCCTTCTTAAAGCCAAGTTCAATATGGATTTTGTCAATAATGTGCCTTTGTAGTAGCTTCTTGTTTTATGTTAGAGTGATATTTAGTTAATTTTGAATTCGGGGTTCTGGAATACTGTTTTTTTTATCAATGATTTATTGAATGCCTCATTATGAGCCTTAGGTTTGGTTGAGTATACTTGATTTCTTTGATGGATAAAACCTTGTTACCTGCATTGAACCTTTTACATTTTTGGCTTTCTAATGATTAATTTTATGCGCCTTGATAAAGCATTGGTAGCTGCTGAGTTTGAGTTTTGACTTTGTACTTGCATGATCATCTATTG
This sequence comes from Melia azedarach, assembly GCA_028052125.1. Classification (NCBI taxonomy): domain Eukaryota; kingdom Viridiplantae; phylum Streptophyta; class Magnoliopsida; order Sapindales; family Meliaceae; genus Melia; species Melia azedarach. The sequence continues at coordinate 12,909,515 of CM051397.1, forward strand.
TATTACATGGTTCAGGTAACTTGGCTAGTACATACTATGAGCGAGGTCAAGCAGATATGGCAATCCTCTATTATAAGCAAGCTCTTGGTTGTGATCCTAGATTTTTGGAAGCCTACAATAATTTGGTTAGTTTTCTTATTTTGTGATAGATTATTAATTAGTGTTGAATTTGTGAAGTTCAGACACAGTGGTAAGTGGTAACTAACTTTGGTTTGGTCTGTCATGTGAATGGTAGGGTAATGCACTGAAAGATGTGGGCCGGGTGGATGAAGCAATCCAATGCTATAATGTAAGTAATTTTCTTTTTGTTTTTGTTTTTCTTGTTATCACATATTTTTGACTTATCATTGATTCTGTGGTTGGTGAAGCAATGTCTTGCCTTACAACCAAGCCATCCACAAGCACTTACCAATCTTGGAAATATATATATGGAATGGTATGTGATTCTGAATGCCTGATGTCTCTTTGAATTGTATATTGGCAATAGGTGTTCGAGTTTGCTAACGGTAAGTGAGAATTTTTTAAACATGCAGGAACATGTTGGCCGCTGCTGCTTCGTATTATAAGGCTACATTGGCGGTAACAACAGGGTTGTCTGCCCCTTTCAATAATCTTGCTGTAATCTATAAACAACAGGTAGTTGTCTTCTCTTTTACTATAGTTAGTTTCTTTAGTTTCTTGTTTTCTATATTTTTCTTTGTTCCTTTTATTTTTAACCAGAGTTCAATATATTACTTTTAAGCTGAGGTCAGCTTTATGCCTTATTTGTGTTTCTTTTGTGGTGACGACCCTTATTTCTTGTGTCATCATGACAGGGAAATTATGCAGATGCTATATCTTGCTACAATGAGGTTCTCCGCATTGATCCTTTGGCTGCGGATGGACTGGTAAATCGGGGCAACACTTATAAGGAGATTGGTAGAGTAAGTGATGCAATCCAGGACTATGTACGTGCTATCACCATCCGCCCGACTATGGCTGAAGCTCATGCAAATTTGGCATCAGCCTACAAAGATAGGTATTGTCTCTTTTCTTCTTTGTAAAGTTCTTATTAATATACATCATAAATATCTGTTGTAGGATCCCAAGAGGAAAAATGCAACTGGAATTCTACTGAATAAGAATGCTACAGATTTTAATTATTATAAGTCTGTGTTGCTGGGTTCTGGAAAATGGTAATATTTTGTCATTTGTAACTTTGGTTCTATATAATGTGCAGCACACATGTGGAGGCTGCCATAAAGAGCTACAGGCAGGCATTGCTTCTTAGGCCTGACTTTCCTGAAGCAACTTGTAACCTACTACATACACTACAGGTACCGTGGAAGATGGTTAAGAAGGTTTTTTTTTTATTTAACTTGATACTGTCACAGATGTCTGGTGGTATATAAATGGTGTTTTTGTGCCGTCATCTGTCATACACTGAAGAAGCATGACCTACAATGCTTCGATGTTGATAAGAAGTTAGTGGATCATTCATTTGAACAATCAGAAATGCCCAAGTATCTTTTACTGCATGACATATAATTGCAGAATATACTAGAAACAGTATTGAATGAATGTTATTAGTGTCTTCTTACTAATACAATTGAATGGGTTACTAGTTTATGTAGTCGTTCTTGTTTAGAATGCTCTATAAAAAAAGGTGTTCAAAATGAATATTTGTCTTTGCATTTTAGATGATATGGAACGTTTGATTGTTTGGCACAATCAAGTGCCACGTAATTAGTCTTTGCAGCCATACTCATGTCAGATATTTGTGGCAAATCTTGACACATCTCAAGATTTTGATTCTTATTATGTTTATTTATTTTAATTGTGTCATTTTTATCTATTTAGGCCAATATGAAGTCTTTTTCCAAGTTTATTTGGGCAAAATAACAGAATTTTATTTTTTTAAAAATTTTTCTTCTTACAGTGTGTCTGCAGTTGGGAAGATCGTGATAGAATGTTCTCTGAAGTTGAAGGGATTATCAGGAGACAGATTAATGTAAGAATTAATGTCTGAATCTTTTAATTTGTGCTATTTTACTGGTGCAGTTTCCCTTGAATATTTTATTTGGAATTAGTGCTCTAACTTCCACATTGTTCATTTCAGATGTCAGTTCTTCCTAGTGTGCAGCCTTTCCATGCTATAGCATATCCCATTGATCCAATGCTTGCACTTGAAATTAGGTAAGATTCTTATATTATCCTGATTTGTAATTAATTGTGATTGTCATGAAAAGCTTTTTTTCTTCTAACATTATGCTTTCTGTTTGCAGTCGTAAATATGCAGCGCATTGCTCAATAATTGCATCTCGCTTTGCTCTTCCCCCATTCAATCATCCTGCCCCAATTCCTATTAGGCATGAAGGTGGACTTGGAAGATTAAGGGTTGGGTATGTGAGCAGTGACTTCGGCAATCACCCACTGTCACATCTTATGGGGTCTGTGTTTGGCATGCATAACAGAGAAAATGTTGAGGTTTGTAACCGGAAGCTTCTCCCATTTTCAAGTTAAGAGCTACCTGTGGTTTCTGCATGCTTTTATTTTGTCATTACATGTAAGAATTAGCATGTTTGTGCAGGTATTCTGTTATGCCTTGAGTCCAAATGATGGTACTGAATGGAGACAGCGTACCCAGTCGGAAGCCGAGCACTTCATTGATGTCTCTGCCATGTCTTCAGATATGATTGCCAAACTGATCAATGAAGATAAAATACAGATCCTTATCAATCTCAATGGTTATACAAAGGTGTGGTGTCCGATATTTCCTATTTTTTATAGTTTATTTCTTGAGGCTCTACCGGGATGGTGAGCTTATAATAATTTGGCATTTGAATTTATAAACTAAACCCATGGCTCTTGTGACTTTGCAGGGGGCTAGAAATGAAATATTTGCTATGCAGCCTGCACCCATACAGGTTTCATACATGGGGTTTCCTGGAACCACTGGAGCAACTTACATTGATTACTTGGTCACTGATGAGGTGTGAATTGGACCCCTCTTCGACTTTTTATGACTTTATGTCGTTCTCTTATCTTACTGAATTCTCTAACATGTTCTCATTATTACCAGTTTGTTTCACCTTTACGCTATGCCCATATTTATTCAGAAAAGCTTGTGCATCTCCCTCATTGCTACTTTGTTAATGATTATAAGCAGGTCAGTTTTTTCTATACTATAATGACAAAGAAACCATTAGTGATTATGTGCTTTATATCTTTTTTGTTCTGTCCAATTTCAGTAACAGTTAAATATCATTTGCAGAAAAATCTGGATGTTTTGGATCCAAAGTGCCAGCCTAAACGATCAGATTATGGTCTCCCTGAAGACAAATTTATATTTGCCTGCTTCAACCAGTTGTACAAAATGGATCCTGAGATCTTTAATGCTTGGTAATACAAGGATGGTCCTTAGTTCATTTGTTAAATATGTACAGTTGGAAATGCATCTTGGCTTCTCAGATTAATGTGATCATTTTTCTAGGTGCAATATTCTTAAACGAGTACCCAATAGTGCACTTTGGCTTCTTAAATTCCCAGCTGCTGGAGAAATGAGACTCCGTGCATGTAAGTTAACAGTTCACTTAAATCCTGAACGTAACCATTTTTAGAGTTTTAAGTGCCTTTTTGTCTCTCCTACTCTTCTTTTGATGAACTCTTTTTCTTGGTTGGTGGCCTTTGTTCAGATGCTGTTGCACAGGGCCTGCAGCCAGACCAAATTATTTTTACTGATGTTGCCATGAAACATGAACATATTAGACGCAGTGCTTTAGCAGATCTATTCCTCGACACGTAAACTTCCCCCCCTTCTGCTTTCAATCAATCCCATGTATTTTTCCCTTTATTTCTATATGCTCACTAGTCCATCATACTTGCTTTGCTTTATGATATACTTTCAGGCCTTTATGCAATGCACATACTACGGGAACAGATATTTTATGGGCAGGTTTACCAATGGTGACTCTGCCCCTTGAGAAAATGGCTACTCGGGTTGCAGGATCACTTTGTCTTGCTACTGGTCTTGGAGACGAGATGATTGTTAACAGGTGAGGAGATCTTCTTGTGTATAAAAGCTATAGACATACTTGTTGCTGGTGATCCAGAATCTATATAAGTTAATACATTTGCCATTCTTTCGGATATAACAATTGAAAAGCAATATGATCTGCAAGATAAATTAGCCCAATTTCTTGCACTAGGAAAAATAAGATGCTCTAAAATGTTTTGTTGCTTCCGTTGGAAGTGCCCTTATTTCTTTCCATGTGGCATGGTTGTGCAATTTTTTAAAATTTTATTTGGAAGAAAAAAGCACAATCTTGACATTTATTTTCCCATGATCCATTCTTGTACAACAGTATGAAGGAATATGAAGAGAGAGCAGTATCTTTGGCATTGAATGGGCAAAAGCTCCAGGCACTTACCAATAAACTCAAGTCGGTGCGCCTGAGTTGCCCTCTATTTGACACAGCACGATGGGTGAGTTAATAAACTAATGTGATGCACGTATTATTTTGAATTTTCTATTTGATTGAAAAGTGCTTAAAATTTTGGTATTTGACAAAATTGCAGGTTCGGAATCTGGAGAGGTCATATTTGAAAATGTGGAATCTCCATTGCTCGGGGCAAAAACCCCAACACTTTAAAGTGACTGAAAATGACGTGGACTTCCCTTATGATAGATAGGTAGACAGGGAAGAAAAAAACGGGATTGTAGATAAAAAGAAAAAGCAAAGAGAAATAATAGAATGATTGTATTTAGGAAAAAGATGATTGTTCACTTATTCAAATGATGCCTTGGCTGTGTTTATGATGTCAGTCCGACCAGTGCTGATGATGGATTCAAGAGTCGATTTACTACTTGTACTTCCCTATTTAAAAACAAGGATTGGTGAAAACCATTGAGATTTCAAAGGAAAAATAATAGAGTTACCTGTTTCCCCACACCTTGCTCCGTTTTCACAAGTTAAAAAAATCTTTTCCCTTTTATTATCCATGTTGGAATTTTCAAGAAAGAAAAAATATGAGGCCCTGCGTGGGAAGATAATGGACTTGCATCAACTCTCGACCATTTGCAGTAAACTTCTTGTTATATGTAATGCTTTTGAAAAGGTGCTTTTGTACGCACAGGTTTTCAATCGGTAATGATAAAAAATGGTTATAAGTGTATGAATGGGGACAATGGAATCTACCTTCCTTTGGAGATGGTGGAAGCAGAGCATTTTGGAACGACATGACGCAATAACAACTCGGGACATAGAATCAGATAACAAGGACCCAGTTCAATGACTGAAAGAAGTTGAAAGACGAAGAATCATGGTAGACATCTTATGTACGTTGTCTAACTTGTCCTCTCCACTGGTTATCAACTGGTTTTGGCTATAATTCATTCAGCGACATTAGTCTTACTGGTCCGGTTAGTACGGTAAAATAAAAGTTTAACTACTCGAGGCAATATCCGTTTTCCAAAGGCGCCTTGGCTTGCTGATAGCTACCTGGTTTGAGTTTCCTTTGCTTACCTTTGTTGCGGAATTCTGTCAAACATGTTGTATGCATAGAGAGGAAGAGCATCTATCCCTCAAGAAAAATGTCCATTTCTCTCTTCAGAAACCGAACTCTAAACCTCATCCCCGCCCTCAAATCCATAACCATCTCCACCATCACCACAAACGCCTTGAAAACCTCCAAAGACGATTACTTTGCAGCCATAAACCACATCGCCAACATAGTCCGTCACGACATCTACCCGGAACGCACCCTTTCTAGACTCAAGCTCACACTCACCTCCGAGCTCGTCTACCGCGTCCTCCGCGCCTGCCACACCTCCCCTTCTGAATCCCTCCGCTTCTTCACGTGGGCACGTGCTCACTACTCACCCACCTCCCTCGAGTTCGAACAGCTCATCAGAACCTTGGCACAGCACAAACGCTACCAGTCTATGTGGAAAATAATCGAAAACATGAAGCCTTACAAGCTTTCGGTATCTCCTGAAACGCTCTGTTTCATTATAGAAGAGTTTGGTAAACATGGGTTGGTTGACAATGCTGTTCTGGTTTTTAATAAATGTAGTGCTTTTAATTGTGAGCAGTCTCTTGTATTGTATAATTCATTGTTGTTTGCTTTATGTGAGGTGAAGATGTTTCATGGTGCTTATGCTTTAATTAGGAGGATGGTAAGAAAAGGGATTGTGCCTGATAAGAGGACTTATTCAGTCCTTGTGAATGCTTGGTGTTCTTCTGGTAAAATGAGAGAAGCTCAAGAATTTTTACAAGAGATGAGCGATAAAGGGTTTAATCCGCCTGTTCGAGGCCGTGATTTGTTGATTCAAGGGTTGTTGAATGCAGGTTATTTAGAATCTGCTAAACAGATGGTAAATAAAATGATTAAACAAGGCACTGTCCCGGATTTGGAAACATTTAATTCATTGATCGAAACAATTTGTAAATCTGGGGAGGTTGGTTTTTGTGTTGAGATGTATTATAATGTGTGCAGGTTAGGTTTGTGTGTAGATATTAATACTTACAGGATTTTGATTCCACCTGTTTCCAAGGAGGGTATGATTGATGAAGCATTTAGATTGCTGCATAATTTGGTTGAGGATGGGCACAAACCATTCCCAAGTTTGTATGCTCCCATAATTAAGGGGATGTTTAGGAGGGGGCAGTTTGATGATGCGTTTTGTTTCTTTAGTGAGATGAAGATTAAAGGGCATCCTCCTAATAGGCCCGTTTATACAATGTTGATAACGATGTGTGGACGAGGGGGAAGGTTCTTGGAGGCAGCGAATTATTTGATGGAAATGACTGAAATGGGGTTGATGCCAATTTCCAGGTGCTTTGATTTGGTTACTGATGGGTTGAAAAATTGTGGGAAGCATGATTTGGCTAAGAAGATAGAGCAATTGGAGATATCCCTTCGGTCTGTTTGATGCATGCCAACTGGCATTGGAAGACGATGCTTGCTAATTCTCAGCCTTTGCTCTTAAGAATAATGTGAGTAATGAAAGTTAGCTAATTCTTGAATGATTTGTTATTTATGTTTTAGCAAGCTGGCATCATTAATGAATTTTTGCTAATATATTTGTCATTTAGTTCTTAATACAACATAAAGTAGATTTTTTACATTTTGTTAATGTATATTTAGTTCAATTTATCTCACTTATAGCTCTAATTGTAAGGTAATATATGATTTAATTTCCCCTTTTCTTTGTTATATTCATTTTTTATTTTGTGGGGGTTATATCTGACTAGTGTGAGAAAATGTGAGGATGAAGCAGTAATTTGATAGCCTTCTCTTTGACCTAAAATTTCATCTTCTTCTAAATGGATGTGATTAACTGGAGGAATTCATTGAATGTACTTTGCAATTTTGTATTTCTGAAATCTATTGGTTGATAGAGGTGCATTTATCGAGGGTGATGATTAATGGTGGAACAGCTAAACTGTATGAGTATTGCTGTATTAACTTCATATCTACAAGGCAGGAAGAAAATTTTGGTGACACCAAATCCACGATTATTGGAGCATTTTCCTTTTATGGTTTTATTGCAGAGCTACAAGAAATTTATTAGTAAGAGGTGTAAAATGACTGAGCTCCTGTTAAAATGTATTAGCTTTTGTTTGGCAGAGCTTAGTTTTCAACTTTGTTATTTAGCTTTGCTTTTTTGATTGTCTGTCCACACTGTGAGTACATAGGTTGCTTATTCATAAGCACATTTCATTGCTGCATTCATTGTGTGGAATGAATATACTTGCCTCTTGTAGCATCAGTTAATATTTTAGTTCTTACTTGGTCTGCTTACAACGATTTGGGACTAATGTTATATGGTTGAAAACCACCAAAGATGGAACATTTTTGAATCGGCAATTATACACTATTGTTGTTGATGCAGTTGTGTATTAGGTGTTTTCATATAGTCATCCCCCTTTATGCCATAACTGGAGAAGGCTGCTTAATTTGACTTGAAGACCATGACTTCTTAGCCAAATAGATAGATTATCCTTAATACTCTATTGACTTAGATAAATACTTTTAACATCTGCCACAGTTAGAAAGAGAATCTATTGGAATCATGTCTAATATATGAGCTCTGTTGTATATTTATAGTTCTTTTACTTTTGGTCGTGTTTTCCAGCCAATCATGCCATCGTTTATTTGAAAGAAACAATTTTGTCTTGCGAGCGGGAGGAACTGTAGTGTCTATTTATTTTGTTGGGTGTTTAGTTTGGTCATGAAGTTGATAAAATCTTGGTGTTTGAGTTTGAAAAACGGACTGATGACTTTGAAAAATGATCAGTCTAGAACATATATCTCATGTATGAATTTTTTATGAGGTTTGCTTCACATTTAACTTGCAGTTCATTTAAATGGAATTGGATACTTTTCTCTAGCTGTTTTTAGTGTGTGGAAATAAATTGCCAATGTTGTTGATTTGCAGTTTGGTACTCAGATTAGCTTGGTTTGTATATCAAGAGTTTACAAATTTCTGTTTTTTGTGCTGATGTTGAATGTTCATCAGTTGGATGATGATTTGAGCAGGAGAATCATTCGTAATTTTTGCTTCATTATTAGAGGACATCAACTTCTTGTTATATGGAGGCATCCAACTGTTGAGCACTGGTGGGAGGACAGCTGAAAGAATTGCCTTTTCAATTCTTGGATACTATTTATCAGCTTATTTGGTCTCAACTTTTCAGAAGTTTGCAAAAAGTGTTTGACAGGGTTGGTGGGATGGTGTGGGGAAGGACTAAGACTGGACTCTGAATTCCATATACTAAGTAGCACCTCTTAGGAGTTAAAACTGCTGAGGAATTGAAACTTGACCCGACAGCAGCCTTCAGCATTTGTTTTTCCGCCTTCCTGTTGAAGAAAATTAATTTTCAGGTGACTTGGTGGTTACACTAATAAAATGAAAATGGTGTACGTAAAATAGCTAGTCATTGCATTTTACTGATTCACAGTTTTTATAGCTTACTAACATTATATTTCTATAGCCAACAGAGCATAGCGGCAAATGTCTTTGCATGTCTCTATACATTTCTGTGAGTAGTAGAAAGCAGGAGAGCTGGCATGCAAAGTTTATCTTCTTTGCAGTGAACTTTTTACTCTCAGTCATTTCTTTCATTTTACAGTTGTCATTATTTTGCCGGGTCATCATTTTTTTCTAGAAGGTTCTCCTACGGGCATGCAGATTAACTATAGGAGAGAACTGCCAATAAGTATTGATTTAATTTCTGAAAAGGAAAATTCAATCAAATTGCCTCAATGAATTTGCTGTTTTACTTGGTTAACAATGAAGCTTCAGCCTCCATGCAACTGTGCTTGCTGCGGAAGTTGCTTATTACAAGGGTAGGCATTTTCTATTAATAGAGCGACTTATTTGCAGCTCTGTTGTGCCTGCATAATCTGATATTTAGTATCTTTGCGAGGGGAAAATGTCTAGATACAACGATATAACAAAATATTCACACTTTTGGAGGTACTAGTTAGTTCAATTGGTGAGATTTTAAAGTTTGAATCCATTTGATCTTTCTTTTTATATCTTTCTGTGAATTTGTGGGTTTTTAGTCTCTCCATGTATGCACATTAGAGGAACTTTTCTTTTCTTCTCTTATAGAAGGGTCTATTGAGAGAGACAATATTAGAAAGACAACTTTATGCAGTAGGGATAATATTCAACATATAAGAGAACTGGTAGACAAGCAAATATCTTTATTATACCAGAACTTCATTTATCCTCTTTATTATACCAGAACTTCATTTATCCAAACAAGCTTTACTACTTCACACTTCCTACTAATTTGGAGACCACAACTTTGCTTGAAGAGGTTCACCACATTTATGTTCAGCTGGAATGCCCTAGCAAGAATATAAGGATTAATCCTAGGATTAGATCTGAAGACGGCATTTGCTATCGTAATAACTCCAGGATTCTGGCTGTTCAATCCAGCAATGGCAACAGCATTGGTTTTTCCAATGTTGAATTGGAAGTGAATCATACCAATTGGAAACACAAATACATCTCCCTTGTTCAAGACTTAGGCAATGGGGTTGTTATTGAGCTATTCGATGTCACAAAACCAACATAAAGTGTTCCTTCCAGGACTAGCAGGATTTCGGTAGCACGAGGTTGAGTATGAGGGGGGTTTTGGCCATAAGGTGCATAGTCAATACGAGCTGAAGAAATGTCCAGAGTATTGAGCCCTGGAATTTGATCAACGTTCAGAAGAGTAACATTTGAACCAAATTGATTTGCTGTGTTTCTCAGAATGTTGAGTCCTGAAAAGGAGAAGTCTTTGGCTGTCGCAAACCTAGGGTCCTTGCAGAACTTCCCATTCACAAACACTCCTCCAGTGTTGATGTTGTTGATGGCTGCACAGAAATCCCGAAGAGGGCTGGGATCATATGGAGAGGCAGATGGGAGAGATAAAGCCAAGAAAAATGATTACAGGGAAATGAAGGGTTTTCATCATGATTATGATTATCAAGCTTGCATTGCATGGAGACTAACCTGTGCACTTAGTTATAGACAGACATCGATTTCTGAGTTGTGGAAAATTTCTTCTTCATACATACATGATCCTTAATTAATTCTTCTTAGCATGCTTAGAATACTTTTAGAGAATAAATATATTATTGAAAGATCATGTTAACATGATAAAGATAAAATACATAGAGTTTATATGAAATAGGTGACTGACATCATATATTTGCAAGCTTCTAAAATATAATTTGAAAAATCAGGTGACTCTCCACTCGTTTTCTTTAGTGTTTCAAAAAAGAGTAATATTACTAACTTCCAAATTTCTAATCCAATTAATGTGTATGTATGGACTAATTTAGAATTCAGGAAAGAAAGAACAATTTTCTAAAATGATAACTAACAACCGGACCTTTTAAAAGATCTCAAACCACCTACAAGTTATTAATGATTTTTCAATTAGTTATATTATGAGCTGCCTTTGAATAATTTCTTCCTGCAATTGTGGTGAAATGGGTAGTTCATGTTTGACCTCAGTAAATTAAATTATGAAGAAAAGTTATAGCGAAAAGATAATGAGTAGTTCATGTTTGTTGTGTGACGACAATCGATCTACAGTAGTAAACCACTTGGATGTTTCTAGTCTTGTCTTTACATTACACAGCCTCTAAAACAATGCTTCTTGTTTTGTCCCTTTTCCTGATAATATATATGTATACTCACATTAACATTAACAGTGACAATATATAATGTATATATTATACACACACGTGCGTATTATTTAAAATTTTAAAATTAAAATTCTGTATAAATTGTTACTGTTTTCTCCAAAACAATGATGATTATTATGCAAATTAACAATAATTGTGTATAATTTCTATATATCTAAATTTAATATCAATCATTAAAACTATATTGATTCAATTGCTACAAAAATGTAGGGATGTAGATTCTATATTCTCGTACATATTTTGTTTAATAAAGGTGATATTAGGTATTAGTGGAGCCATTTAAACATATAACTCTGTTTTATGACGTATGTTTTTTAGTTGGATGTTTGCTTATCTAATCTCCAATTAATATATATATATATATATATATATATATATATATATATATAATCTTGCTTAGCAATATAGATTCTCCAATTAAAGGCATATTGGAGAGCCTTTTTGCCTTTTGATTCTTGGGCACGTTTGACCTAATTCATAATGATGTAGGACAATGAAGACATTACAAATTTATCTTGATCATACAAGGAGATGGAAATTAAATTAAATTATTAATTAAGGGCGTGCATCTTCGAAAACTATTCGGATAGAATGCATGATTTTGTATGTGCAGTAAAAATAAGAAATGGATTGTTTATTTTTAAGATTTGAGAATGAGCCTAAGAGTTTACTAATTGTTTTACTGAATTGATTTTTAATACTAAAAATTGTAAAAGACATCTCATATTACAGTGGTATTCTCAAAAGACTTTTTGGTTAAATTTTGTTTTATATATGTTGACAAAACCAAACTCAGTAGAAGTATCCGTACGTTAAATAAGTCATTTAACTATTTAACGTTTCCTTGGAGATGCTTAAGAAAATATGAGATTCAGTAGTTTATAATATATGGATACAGGCAACATGAAGAGAGGTTCATTAGAACCTCTTTTGATTATTACATTATAATATGATTATGATATATATATATTTAGGACATAACTAGCAAGACACATGGTTTGAGTTCATGTTTCTCTTCCTAGTTAGACCCAAACTTTGCTTGAAGAGCTTTCACCACGTATGGATCAAGCTGGAATGCCCTACCGAGAGCATACGGATCAATGGGTGGGTCGGCTCCGAAGACTGCGTTTGCGATTGTAATAACTCCAGGATTCTGGCTGCTCAAAGCAGCAATGGCTACAGCATTCACTGGTCCTATATTGATTTGGAAATGAATCAATCCAATTGGAAACACAAATACATCTCCCTTGTTTAAGACTTTGGCAATGAGTGTGTTATTTAGCTGGTTCGATGTCACAAAACCAACGTAAAGAGTTCCTTCCAGGACTATCAGGATTTCAGTAGCACGAGGGTGAGTGTGAGGTGGGTTTTGGCCTCCGTTTGGTGCGTAGTCAATACGAACTGCGGATATGCCGAGAGTGTTCAGTCCTGGAATTTGCTCTACGTTCACTGTAGTGACCGTTGAGCCTACCTGATTTTCTGTGCTTCTTGGGATATTCAGCCCTGAAAAGAAGAAGTCGTTTGCATTTGCAAGCTTTGGGTCCTTGCAGAACTTCCCATTCACAAACACTGCACAAGACAAGTTACATATATATATATATCATCAGTAAAACACTTTTACTAGCTATATGTATGTATCTATTCAGAAATTCTAACGTGTGTACGTTAATTTGCTAGCACCAAGCTACTCAAATTCGTAATTTTTTAAAAAATGCGAACACTTTACAAAAATATAAACACCCATTAGTTGCTCAATAGTAAGCGTTTACCCCCATTTCTGAAATCATTGATGGCTACGCAAATATCCTGAAGAGGGCTAGGGTCAGAGGCAGAGGCCAATGAAGAAGCCAAAGCCAAGAGGACAAAATTAGCTAGAAGAAAATGAACACTTTTCATGTTGATTACAATTAGGTTGTGTCTACAATCTCAATTTTGTTTCGAAATCTGGTATGAAACACAAGCCTTTTATATACGGCTTGAAGTACTAGGTGATCGATCAATGCTTTTCTTACACAGAATTAAGTGCAAGTAAAGACCTAATTACCAAGTTAAATGGTTATCTATTTTTTATTTCAAAGACTAATGAATTCTTCACGAGTATGCAGATGTATCTTGAGATATTTATTTTGTTCGTTTTTTTAATGTAAGTGACTTATTTTTATATGTAAGTGCTCGTATTTCCTATATATCACATATGGGCTGCTGTTAGTGTATATTGACTAGACCCCAATACCTAGAATACTTAATGCATAATGAAGTTAAAATTGGCCTTTTGTTAATATATACTGGAAATTATGATCATTCCATTGTAATAATGTTATAAAATTATTTAAATGCAAGTAGATGGAGATTTGCTTACACACACACATATGTTGTCGTCAAAAGTAAAGCCTGGATAAGCTATGAATCCATATATGTGACGTTATAATTAGCATTCAAATTCAACCTAACAGTTGATTTCCACTTTGAAATTTGCTTGATCATATCTTTAGATTGTGTTATATAATTATGTCAACATGGGTCGAAACTTATCTGATTCATTTCATTTGTTACTTTTAATTAGTGGAGAAAACAGTGCATATGGTCTAGGATAACATTAATTCCTCGTTGTGGGCAATAAAAAGAAAACCTAAGTTTTGCTTCATTCAATTATTTTATATTGTGTTGTAACCCAAATAAAGGTTTGAAGTTTAAAATATTTAAATATGTGTATTAACTAGACTCAAGACAAAAATTTGAAAGCTTAAACTTGTGAAGACTAATAATAGTATCGTATACATGTCTAGCTTAACATAATTTAATTAAGTGACAAACGTTTGGTTAACCTAAATACTCTAATTAAGTGGCTTAATATGTAATTATTTTTTTTTGCAAGTTTTATAGTCCTCTTTATTTTGTTATTAAAAGAAAATTTGTGTTAATATATATGATATGGATTGGATAATATATATCCAATGTTATGTATAACCACCTGTATTTTAGTTGTCATCATTGTCTATGGTTTACGAGGTTTTGTTTTATTAATGGATATACAATTAATTCGATTACCAGTTTCATAATTTTTCATTGTTAATTTAATTCATCATACAGGATTGCAGAGAAATATCTAAGGAGTAGACGAGCTAGCTTAACTATTAGGATAATACTCCAATAATAATAAGGAATATTAATTCGCGGGCCTGCCTACTGATCATTATCGATCGACTGCAATAATGGGGTTTGTGTGTGTGTGAGAGAGAGAGAAGGAGAAGCTTAATTGCTTTAGAGTTACAGCAACTTATATAGAATGAATGCAATCAATAGCACTGATAGAGAGGTTCATAAGACACCCTCTTTATTACATTGCAAAAACGATGTCAACAATCAAGAAAAAATAGTATAGATTCCGTAGAGGAACCTAGTCCAAGTTCATTAATTTTTTAATTTCCTAATTGTTAGACCAGAATTTCGCTTGAAGAGATTTCACCACTTTTACGTCAAGCTGGAATGCCCTGGCCAGAAAATCAGGATTGATGGGTGGTTTAGATCCAAAGACCGAGTTTGCTATCGTAATCACTCCAGGGTTCTGGCTGCTTAAAGCGGCAATGGCGACTGCATTTGTTTTCCCAATGTTGAATTGGAAGTGAATGAGACCAATTGGAAACACAAATACATCTCCCTTCTTCAGGACTTTGGTAATGAGTGTATTGTTCAGCTGGTTTGATGTGACAAAACCAACATAGAGAGTTCCCTCCAGAACTGTTAAGATTTCGGTGGCACGGGGATGAATGTGAGGTGGGTTTTGGCCGTATGGTGCGTAGTCAATACGGGCCGCAGATATTCCAAGAGTGTTGAGTCCTGGAATTTGCTCAACATTTACGGTAGTGACATTTGAACCTACTGAATTTTCTGTGTTTCCAGGCTTGTTGAGTCCTTTATAGAAGAAGTCTTTTGCTTTGGCTTTCTTGGGGTCCTTGCAGAACTTCCCATTCACAAACACTGTTCGATGGAAATACAAAAATTTTAAAATAACAATAATAACATTTTATGCAAAAAAATGAATTCATTATCTTGATATTCAATTACAAGTTTAGAAGAGTAGAAAATATAGTTTTATGAAAGAGAGAGCACACGTACCGCCATTCTTGAGGTCATCAGTGGCTACACAGATATCCTGAAGAGGACTAGGGTCAGAAGCATAGGCCAACATAGAAGCCAATGCCAAGAGAGCAAAACCTAGAAGAAATTGAACACTTTTCATGGTGATTTTATGTTAGCTAGGCTCCGTTTAAGAGTCGTTGCTTAATTTTGTTGAGGGTTGAGAAATCTTGCAGGGAAACTAGTCTATTTATAGATGAGAGTTATTGAACTATTCTGTGTCATTCGTTGTTAGTCCTCGTAGCAGGTGAAGACTTACCAAGTCATCATTACTTATTTATGTGTTTTTTATTATTTCGTAGATGACTGATTCAGGTTGTGAACTCGTTCATCCATATGTAATTAGTAATTAAATAATCTGTCTACGTGATCACTGACATATTTTTAATTAACTTGGAAGTGGTCGTTTCTGCAACTGCGTTGATAATGTTATTGTTTGTTAGACCTAAATATGAATATGTCCTCACCTAATAACAAATGATTATACGACAGTGTCCACGGGAAGGTGTGTAAGATTATTCGACAGTCGAAGCAGTGAAAACATCGTGTTCAAAGCCTTGGTAAAAGCTTTGGATCTGAAGATCAAGTCATCCGACTGCATACAAAATATGATCGATTAAAAATAGAGCTGAAATGAGAGTTACAGAGATTTATCGGTCGAATTGGCACGCGTTATGCTGGAAGAGATGCTAGATGAACTAGCACATTTAAGGGATACACAACGTCAAATTGATCTAATTTAGGATGCTAGGTACCGAAATTTACTGCATTATTATATGATGAGTTAATTTATTACTAGCTTTGTTTGGTAGAAGAGAAGGAGTTGGCGCATGTAGAGATGACAATAGGACAGGATGGGATGGAGAGACCTTCCTGTTTTTCATCCGTTTTTATTACGATCCCATTTTTTAATAAATTTAATGGAACAAGAAAGAAGAATCTCTATACGAAGAATCAATTTTCGATCCTACTTATTTTTTTATTTTTATTTTTGTTTATATAAAATACTAATAAAAAATATCATTAATATATTATAATATATTTATATATAATAATTATATTAAAAATATAAATTTGACCACATGATAAAATAAAAAATTATAAATTATAGAATTTTTTAATTAAACAAGTACTAAACTATTTTCACCCTATTAACAATATGAGACTAAACTCTAGCCCCATCCCCCACCTTACTACATCATTCTAATTTTACCTCATTTAGGATGAATTTCCATAAAACCTTAAACCTGTGGAAGATCTTACGTCTATCCCTAAAGGTATGTGTAGACAATCAGGCTATTAACCGCATCACTATCAAATAGCACTTAACTATTCCCATGGTCCAAGATATTTGGACTAGTTGAAGGCTGCTAAAGTAGTTTTTTAAAAAGAAAACTTGGACTGATGTGGGATAATTGAACTGTATATATCAAAATTAGGCATGCTAAGTCTCATTGTGAAGCTACAAAAATGTAAAGGTGTCCATTTTCATATTTTTTAATTGAAAAAATTAATCTTATATTTAAATTTTAAATTAAAAAAAAATATCATTCAAATTCAGATATTTAATTATATTCAATATTTAAATTTTTAGTTAAAAAAAAATCTACCGTATCAGGTAAGGCTTTTTTACATTTGGTTAATTTGCGCAAATAACACTACAAGAAAATAGCTAGGTCCGCACCATGAGCTATATATATCGGCACTCACTACTTTCACGAACGTTGGTGCGTGCGTATATGCATGTGTAAAGAGAGGAAATAGAAGCTTAACTGCTTCGGGAAGACAACATCGTTAAATTATATATGAATGCAATCAAAGTACAGTGACAGGAGATTCATAAGAACCTCTTTATTACATTGCAATATGATAATTAATGCCAACAATCAAAGAAAAATAATAAATCCCTCCGGAGAGGCAACTGCTCCATTTTCACTGGTTCTGCTAATTAATTGTTAGACCAGAATTTTGCTTGAAGAGATTTCACCGCATTTACATCCAGTTGGAATGCTCTGGCAAGAAAATCAGGACTGATGGGTGGTTTCGCTCCGAAGACCGAGTTCGCTATCGTAATGACACCAGGGTTCTGGCTGCTTAGAGCGGCAATGGCGACTGCATTTGTTTTTCCAATGTTGAATTGGAAGTGAATGAGACCAACTGGAAACACAAATACATCTCCCTTCTTCAGGACTTTGGCAATGAGTGTATTGTTTAGTTGGTTTGATGTGACAAAACCAACGTAAAGAGTTCCCTCTAGGACTGTTAAGATTTCGGTGGCACGAGGATGAATGTGAGGTGGGTTTTGGCCGTATGGTGCATAGTCAATACGGACTGCAGATATCCCAAGAGTGTTGAGTCCAGGAATTTGCTCAACATTTACAGTAGTGACATTTGAACCAACTGGATTTGCCGTGTATCCAGGCTTGTCAAGCCCTGTATAGAAGAAGTCTTTTGCTTTGGCTTTCTTGGGGTCCTTGCAGAACTTCCCATTCACAAACACTACACGTATATACAGAAAAAGAAGTTAAAAACTAAATATAGTAATAATTGCACTTTATGCAACAACTTGAATTCAAAATCTTGATATTAATTTTAAATACAAATTTAGAAGAGCACACTTACCTCCGTTCTTGAGGTCGTCGGTGGCTACACAGATATCCTGAAGAGGGCTAGGGTCAGAAGCATAAGCCAACACAGAAGCCAATGCCAAGAGGGCGAAACCTAGAAGAAATTGAACACCTTTCATGGTGATTTTATGTTAGTCTGCGTGTAATATCTCAGATTATTCTTTCTCTGAAGAGTTGTTGCTTAATCTAGCGTGGGAAACTCGACTATTTATAGATGAAAATGCTTGAACTATTCTGTCATTCTTTGTGAATTCTCGTAGCAGGTGAAGAATTACCAAGTCTTCATTATTTAATTAATTATTTAATTATTTAATTATTTTATTAATTCGAAGATGATTGATTCAACGAGTGAACTCGTCCATGGGTGGGTTATTAATAATGATTAATGTCTATGTGATTAGTGACTGACCATTTCTTTTAACGTGGAAGTGGTCATTAATTTCTCCAATTGTATTGTTAGAATGTGTCCTACTAATAACTTATGTTTGATTTGTGCAATTCTTCTATTAATATGATTCTAGACCCAATTACATGGTCTGTTAATTTTGTCATGTGTCCTTCTAAGGTAAATGAAAGAGGTGATTCGTATATATAGCATCTAACCTAACGAAATTTATTAAAAAAAAAAGTATTACATTAGTAATTTTTTCAGTATTTTAAGATTTTAAGTGTGACCGTTTCATTTTCAAAAGAAAAAAAAGGAGTAATTGCATTTTGGTCCTTAATGTTTTAAGGTATATTTCATATACTATATAAAAATGTTCCTATCATTATTGAAAATCATTATTTAATTCTAAATTGTTTCACTCAACGTTGTTAAGGTAATTTGACCAAACTTCTATTATTTCTAAGCGGTTAGTACGGTGGAATAATTTTAATTTACTTCAATTAATATTAATAGTTTTTAATTTGATCTCAAAATTTATGAAAGTCATTATATCACCTCACATGTTAACTTTTATCCTTTAACAACTAAAAAGATAAATTGTAATTTTATAAATTTTTTCTTTTAAAATGTAAGAGGGGTGGGTAAAGTCCAAAACATATATTCTTTTTTACCTCTTACATATCTTAGACTCAAACCCAAAATGCTTAGGAAGTAGCTTAATCTACTACTTGAGTTGGGCATTTCAGGGTAGTAATTTTATAAATTTAAATTAATAAGAAATTTTTTATTTTTTTTCTTCTTTCTTATCCTCCTTTGTTTCTCTTTCTTCTTCTTGTTGTTTTTCCCTCATCTCTTTCTCTTCTCACTTTTTTTTTTATCTATGAGAGATTAAAATCGCCACGGCCATAAAACGTCGCTTGGACGGTTTTGGTTTTGGAACTTTTTCAAAGAGAAGAACTTGGGTTTTGTGGCTTTTTCTTTTCTACTTTTTTTGTAAATTTTATTTAATTTATTCCATTGCACTAAGATTATGAAATTTATTTTGATTTATAAGATTATGATGAAATTGGTTTGATTTGAATAAATTGATTTTATTGTGTATTGAATTTTTTTATCTAAATTAGGAGCATCAAAGGGTAAGTTAAATTCTTTTTAATCCCATTGCAATCTCTTTTTGATTGGAAAAAAAATGAGGAGAGGAAGAGATGGGAAAGAAGAAGAAGAAGAAGAAAAGAAACAAAATGGAGAAAGATGAGGAAGAAGAAAAAAAAAAAGAATTAATTTTTCTTAATTAAGTTTATAAAATTATAATTTTACCTTTTTAGTTTTTTAAAAAAAGGATGAAAATTAATGTGTAAGTAGTATGATGATTTTAGGATCAAAATAAAGATTGTTAATATTATATAAGGTAAATTAAAAATTATTCTACCAACAAACAACTAATTAAAGTTGATAAAAGTTTAGTCAAAGGACTTAAATAATATTGACCGAAATAATTTGGACCCAAGTAATGATTTTTAATAATCTTAGGAGCATTTTTGTCTAATATATAAAACATATCAATCAAATGACATTTCTTAAAATTTAAGGACTAAAATAAAATTACCCCAGGAAAAAAGATATTTAGTTGCACGTTTTGTATAATTTATTTCAAAAATAAAAAAGTTGTTTTTTCAAAATTTTAACTAGAAGGTGAACAATAACTTTATGTTGTTTCCCTTTATTTTCAAAAGTGAGTTTTCAGAATTGGTTACAATTTTGTTAGGAAAAGAACTATCTCACCTATTTTTAAAAATAATGCCAAGCAAGTTCTTCTTATTTTTTATTTTAGAAAATTGCTTCAATAAATTAATATTGTTAAATACATTTTTTTTAAAAACATCATTTTTAAAATATTATTTTTATAATTTTTAACATCATTTTAAAATCGTACATTACTAAATGCTTCTCAAAGTTTTTTAAATTCTTCCTGTGTTACGTAAATTTACACTATATTTATATTGATATTTTTTTATAATTAATTGAGATACATACGATAAAAAAATTTAAGAAAAAACTATGTCATTTATATACCAAAACAACTTAGCATGATTCTTTGTAAATTTCCAATTTTCTAAGTCGATCAATAATTTTGGTTATCTATTTCGTGATATAAAATGTAACATGATTAGTATGATTCTAGTGATGACAAAAATTCTCAACAGACTAGGGGCCCGACCAATTTAGGTCAAAAATTAAGGAGGAACATTACATAAATTTGAGGATTTGGCTGAGTTTGGAGATAATTTTTCATCCCTATTTTCAAAACAGGTCGAGAGTCGGATGGTGCTTTTCCCCCGACCTGTCCCTAATCCCCAAAAAGTAATTTAAAAATTGTTATACTAAATTATAATTTGTATCTGTATTATTTCATAAATGATTTTACAAGTTTTATATTCTTTATTTTCTTTTAATTAAACTTTAAGCAAAAGCCTAGAGCTAATAATATGCCAAACTTCCAAATTTTCAGAATCCTATAACAACAGCCAAAGAAAACCCAAAAAGGTGTGACAAATCAAGAAAATGAGACATTTAAATGGACTGCAACAACAAACCCAACTACAAAATAGAAAACTCCAGCAAGCTAATAATATGCCAAACTTCCAAACTTTCAGAGTCTTATATCAGCAGCCAGCAACCTGCAGTATTATGCCAACAGAATAGACTAGCAAGCCAAAAGAGAATTTTGTAGCGTCAGAATAAAGAATCCAGGTTCCAGTGCACTCCCATAAAATTAGGACCAGTAATCCAAATCTTAAAGTCACAAGTACAGAACTAAAAATAAAACAAAACAAAACAAAAATCTAACAAAAACGGTAAGTCAGAAATTCATTTGCATCCTTAGATAACTAGTTGCAGATATCTTTAAGAGAACTATCTTACCAATGAAAGACCTCCTGATCGAGACTTAAATTAGCCAAGGTATTAGCTATACTATTATTCTTCCGAAACGTATGAGTGTATCGGAAGTCCATTTTAAAAATCAGGTCTTTTCAATTGTGCCAATAATTCCGCAACGTCCAGAGAGGATGAATAGAATTATTATTAATGAGGTGAATAACTGATAAGTGCGTAAAGCACGTACTAATCATATACTTTTAAACTTTTATTGTTTGTTTAATCCTCAAGTTTTTTTTGGATTTGATGTATTTTGGTTATTTTGTATAGAAAATGATAGATTCAACTTTTTAAAGTAAATTGAACTAAAAAAGGATTAATTCAACTCGAAGAGGAAGAGACCGAAGCATGAGAATAGTGTGGACCAAAATGCAAGAAATTCAGCACTAAAATGAAGAATTCTCACAACATAAGGATAATTGTCAAATATATAAAAGAAAGGGGACCCAATCATTATTTGCCGGATTTTCTAGCTTTGTTGGCAAAAGCAGGTGCGCGATCGCGCGCCTTGCTGTGCGACCGCGCACCGCGTTTTGACCAGATGGACAAAATTGCAACAAAATCAGGACTGAAGTGCAACAAACTCTTCAACTATGGCTAAATGTTTGATTAATCACAAGTACAGAGATCCAATTGATATTTGCCATTTAATTGCAATCCTTGGCCGAATTAGGTGCACGACTGCGTGGCACTTGGGGACCCCATAATTGGATGAATTTTAGGTTTAAAAAGGTAAGAAAAGGGAATGAAAGGGGGTGGTCACACTTTGGGGAGGTCATATTTTGGAAAAGTTTTGGATAGAAAAGGGAGAGAGAAGAAGAGGAGATGAAAGAAGATTTTTGGGAATCATCAAGTTCGACTTTGGACGATTAAAGCTCTCCTATTCTAGTTTATCTCTTTTCTATATACAATTTTGTGATTTTCGAATTCATGTTATTAATTGTTGAATTTATAATTTGTGGATTTGAATATTACCCAATGTGTGGCTAAATCCATTTTCTAGGGCAATGATTTAATCTATTTGAAGCATCCATTTGTAAGATTATATTGTTCAATTGATTTGAGATTATGTGTTGAGTGTTTATTATGGTAATTAATGCTTTTAGATAATTGGCCATTATTTGAATGAATTGTGGATTGATGGAATTTGAGAAATGAACATCATATCTAGACCATGTGGTAAACACCGTAAATTGCATGTTAGATAGAGATATACTAATATGGTTTGCGTAGTTTGATTAGGAATTATCACTATTCGTAATGTGTTTCCGTTTAATTAATTTCACATAGAGATATAGTGAAGTTTTAGATGTGAAATAGATTTGAGTGATCTCGAGAGAAACAATCGAATAAATTAAGATAATTAACTAGTAACACATATTTTAAATTAGAACAACGTCAATTGAAGAAGTGGATGCGACTAAATACGATAAATTATTAGCCCTAGACATTTTCATTAATTGAATTCTTAAGTGTTTTGCTCAATTCTAAATTTTAATTTTCTCAACCAAAATTATTTCGTTTTCTTTAGATAAATTCGTTTATTAATCACCTTCGGTAGTTATAGGATTAACATTCCTCGTGGGATCGACATCCACTTATCACTTTATTACTTGCTTGCGACACGTGCACTTGCGTTCGTTTAATTTTACACGCAACAAGTTTTTGGCGTCGTTGCCGGAGAATGTTAAGTTCTTGTAATATCGATTTGGGTTGATATTGAGTTTAATATAAAGTTTATTTTTGTTTGTTTGTTTTTATAGGTTTGTCTTTTAAGTGCATGAGAAAAGCCAAAAATAGTGGTCTATTGCCTTTCAATACCGAAATGGCTGCAAACGCTTTTCAATGGCCCTCAGAACGTTTAACACCTAGAAGAACCTTGGGAGTTCATGAAGTAGATAGTATTTCTGCACTTAATGCTCAGCTTGATACCTTAACTAAGCAACTTGGGGCCATGATAGCAAACTTTATTTATATTCCGCATATGGTTTGTGAGCTATGCAGTGGCAATCATTCTAGTATGGACTGCCAAGTTAGGAATTTGTTTGCTGCGTCATCCTTCGAGCAAGTTTTAGATCTTGGGAACTATAATCATCAAAATGATCTTTATTCCAACACCTACAATCAAGGATATCATTCCAATTTTTCTTGGAGAGGAAATCAAATTGTTGTAAGACCACCACCCAACTTCCAACCTCAAGAGAAAAATGTTAGCCTAGAAGAGGCCCTTGCTCAATTGACCACGAACACTTCCAACTTCATGACAAAAACTGAAACAATCTTGGAAAACCAAGCGGCTTCCATTCAAAATCTAGAGGTACAAGTGGGTCATGTGGTAAAGGTGTTAACGGAGGGACAACAAAGTTCATTGCCAAGAAGTATGGAAACAAATCCAAAGGAACAAGTGACGGCAATTACACTTCAAAGTGAAGGAAAATTGATGGAGCCGAACAACAACATGGAAGAGGCACTACAAATGGAAGCAAGTTTTTCAAAATCACAATCAGAAGCATTAAGCTCTCCTAAGAAATATGTGCCACCTCTACCGTATGTGCCACCAATACCGTTTCCTCAAAGGTTAGGAAAGCCAAGTAAAGGTCTTCAAACTGAGGGGATCATTGGAGAAAAGTTCGATGTTAAAGAAGGCACACTCACACTTGATGTTATGGGTAAAACTGAAGAATTCAATGTTCCTGATGCATTGAAGTTATCATGTGATGAGGAATGCTACATTATTGGTACTAATGGGGATGTGGTGCAAGATTTGGTAGATCAAAGTAATATGAAAAATTCTTTGGAGATCATTCACAACCAACACGAGAAAATGAATTCAAACCAGTCAATAAGTGAGAATAAGCAATTGGTTGTGGTTGTGCATGCATCAAATAATTTTTCAAGCTTTCCATACTCAGGTGATACATTGAGAAAAAATCACCTTTTTGATCCTGGAGAATGTCTCAATATATACTGTGATCATTTGAAGCCACATTTGGATATGTTTGGAAGAAGTGTAATGGTTAAATCTTACTCTAGAGGAGTCACTTGACACTTAGAGAAGAAACTTGGTCCGGCTAAAGACGTTAAACTTAGCACTTATTGGGAGGTAACCCAAGTTTCATTGTGTTTTGTGTGAATTTTTTTTTTCTTTTTTCTAGTAAGTTTGTTTTACTTGTTAACATTAATGAAATTATTTTTGTGTGTATTTTTGTAGGTGGATAACTTTAGGAAGCTTATAATCAACATTGAGAGATGGAGGAGACATTTTGGAGCACAAGTGCAAGTCTAGGAGCTTTCCATTGATTTTGAGTGAAAACTGTAGAATTTGACATTCTGTGTATAGCGTACTAAACCTATCATAACTTTGTGTACACAACTTAGAATTACATTCCGTTTATGGCATTAGAAACTAGACATTCGTAATTTCAATTTGATATATCATATGATAGTATTGGGTGCACAACCACATAATCTGGGCGCGCAGCAGCGCCATACTCGGACAGGTCTGCACCTAAGGCAGAAGCAGGTGCGCGACTGCGCCAATTGGGAGTGCGACTGCGCCCTCCTTTCTGCCCATAGCATGCCTACACAGCCTCCCACGGTTTATTAACTTCTTTTCCTGCCAAAACACACAAACAAAACCTCTCCTCAACACTTTCTACCTCTTTGGCTTCAAATCAAAGCATACAAACATCAATTCAACTCCAATTTTGGGACTCCATATCAACTTCAAGTAAGTACCTATATTTTAACAACTTAAGTTTTCATTTTATACTTGAATTTTGAAGTTGGGAAGGTTGTGATTGTGAGGAACAAATTGAAGTTTTTGGGTAACAATTTTGGTTGAATGTGTAGTGGAAGTGATTGGTAGAATGATATTTTAGAAGTGTTTGTGAATGAAGTATGTTTTTGTGACAAAAATTTTAGTGAAAAAGAAGGTTTTTGTTGTTGTGTTGGGTGTTTTTCACAATTGAACACAAAGTGTTCGATGAATTGATTGAGTGAGGTTTAGTGTTGAAATTTTGAGTTTGATCATTTAATATCATTGGGAGAGTGTTTTAAGAGTGAATGGAAGCTAATACAATGGTTGGAGTGCAATAAAACATGATAATATAAATGGACATTCTAAGTGTTCGATGAATTGCCCAAAAAAGATTTTCAAGTGAAAATGACATCGACAAAGGGCATTACTTTTCCAAGCTTCCTTCATTTCTACAATTTTTGCCTCCGCAAAGGAATGAGAGTGATAATGCACAACAAGAGGCAAGATTTTCACATCTTGCCTCCTAGGTATGATCTCTTTGCTTTAACTTTTGATAATTTTATACTTAAACATTGGGTGCAATGTTTAGATTAAGTGTAGGGGAGGAAATGTTATCGTGGAAGTGTTTTGTATAATGTATTGAGAATGAATTGATCATGCCACCAATTGCACACAATTTTTTTTTCTTCAATTTAAGTTTTAATTTTCATATTTTAGGAGTGTTTATAACTTATTTGTTAGTTTTAAAATTTGTTTGTTTTCTTTCAAGCATTTTTTTTTCATGGCCTTTATTAGTGTTCTTTCCTCCTTTTTGAGATTGAGCTTATGTTTGTTGAACATGCTTTTGCTTGAGTTAAATGAAAAGCCAATGATATAATTGTCTTAGTGAGTGCTTAAATTGTGAAAAATAATGAATGTTGTTATAATCATTGGGTTTGATTTGTTGACAAATTTATTGTACTTGATAGTTCCTTAAGAATTTTAAGCACTTAGTTACAAATGCTTGGGTGTGTTAAAATTTAGAGAAGGTTTATGTGAGTTTTGTAAAGATTAAGTCTTATTGAACTCCAGAACTTGATTGATTGTCACTTGAGGCGAAATCCTAGAGGAAACTCCATTAAGGAAATGAATTTGGCATTCTTTGGGACGTTTGAGCCTTTCAAACCAACATAGAATTAATCAATCCTTAGTTTACCCCCTTTGAGCCAAAAATTTCTTTTCTTATTTTATCACTCACATAATAGCTAGCATGGAATAAAAATACCTTCCTTTTGAGTAGCACCTTAAATTTTCAACTATGCTAAAACTTTAAAAATAAGGGAGGTTGAAGGAGTGTAAAAATAAGCCGAATTCTTATTGAGTAACCGGGTCTCATGCCTAGGCAAGCATAGAGAACTCGCGTCAAAAGATACGAGTAAGGCCAATTATGAGAGAAAGTATGAAAAATAAGCTGAACTTTTACTAAGTAACCGAGTCTCATGCCTAGGTAAGCATAGAGAACTCGCATCAAAAGGTAGAGCGAGGTTTAAAAAAAAAAAAAGAGAAAAGAAAAAGAAAAAAGAAAAAGAAAAAAAAATGATGAAAAAAAAAAAGATGAATCGTTGCAAATAAGTAAGTTTGGGGGTATACATATCTTCTTTGTATTTAAATCATCATTTGAGGGGTGAATGAAGAAGAAAGTATTGAAATTTGGTGATGATCAAAGGATTGAAGAAAGAGCTCTAGGATGGTTGAGATAGTTAGGGTGCTTGAACCTTACTTAAATATCCATTTTCCCCACCTTAACTTTA
Organism: Melia azedarach; assembly: GCA_028052125.1. Lineage (NCBI taxonomy): Eukaryota > Viridiplantae > Streptophyta > Magnoliopsida > Sapindales > Meliaceae > Melia > Melia azedarach. Next base: position 12,936,350 of record CM051397.1, read on the forward strand.
TCCTATCATCGCAAGCTTAATGAAGTCCTAAGGATCCTTGATGTGGTTTTCTTCTACATTAGTGGAGAGTGACATGAAAATTAAGCTTATGGAGTTCATAAATTTCAAAATGAGTTTAAATTGTGCATAAACTTATCCGAATTGAATCAAAACCCATCATTTGTGGCATTTCACACACGCACGAGCGAGGAACTTTTGAGTAGAATGACATTTGTTTTCAAGTCAAATTTGGGGACAAATTGAACGCATTGTTTTCTTCAATTTGAGTAGGTAACTTAATCTTTGAGGCTTTAATTTGTTTTAGCTCAAAGTATGTTAAAATGTTTTATTTAATCTTGATTGTGTATAATTTTGATAAATCCCTTACCTCCCTTCTCTTTGATTTGATTTGATTTGATTTGCTTGAGGACAAGCAAACATTCAAGTTTGGGTGTATTTGATAAGTGCGTAAAGCACGCACTAATCATATACTTTTAAACTTTAATTGTTTGTTTAATCCTCAAGTTTATTTTGGATTTGATGTATTTTGGTTGTTTTGTACAGAAAATGATAGATTTAACTTTCTAAAGTAAATTGAGCTAAAAAAGGGTTAATTCGGTTCGAAGAGGAAGAGACCGAAGCATGAGAATAGCATGGACCAAAATGCAAGAAATTCAGGACTAAAATAAATAATTCTCACAACATAAGGATAATTGTTAAATATATGAAAGAAAAGGGACCTAACCGTTATTTACCAAATTTTCTAGCTTTGTTGGCAGAAGTAGGTGCACAATCGCGCGCCTTGCTGTGCGACCGCGCACCGCGTTCTGACTAGGTGGACTAAATTGCAACAAAATTAGGACTGAAGTGCAACAAACTCTCCAACTATGGCTAAATGTCTGATTAATCATACGTATAGGGATCCAATTAATATTTGCCACTTAAATTGCAATCCTTGACAGAATTGGGTGCATGGCTGCGTGGCACTTGGGGACTCCACAATTGGATGAATTTTAGGTTTAAAAAGGCAAGAAAAGGGAAGGAAAGGGGGTGGTCACACTTTGGGGAGGTCATATTTTGGGAAAGTTTTGGATAGAAAAGAGAGAGAGAAGAAGAGGAGATGAAAGAAGATTTTTGGGAATCATCAAGTTCGACTTTGGACGATTAAAGCTCTCCTATTCTAGTTTATCTCTTTTCTATATACAATTTTGTGATTTTTGAATTCATGTTATTAATTGTTGAATTTATAATTTGTGGATTTGAATTTTACCCAATGTGTAGCTAAACCCATTTTCTAGGGCAATGATTTAATCTATTTAAAGCATCCATTTCTAAGATTGTATTGTTCAATTAATTTGAGATTATCTGTTGAGTGTTTATTATGGTAATTAATGCTTTTAGATAATTGGCCATTATTTGAATGAATTGTGGATTGATGGAATTTGAGAAATGAACATCATATCTAGACCATGTGGTAAACACCGTAAATTGCATGTTAGATAGAGATATACTAATATGGTTTGCGTAGTTTGATTAGGAATTATCACTATTCGTAATGCGTTTTCGTTTAATTAATTTCACATAGAGATATAGTGAAGTTTTAGATGTGAAATAGATTTGAGTGATCTCGAGAGAAACAATCGAATAAATTAAGATAATTAACTAGTAACACGTATTTTAAATTAGAACAACGTCAATTGAAGAAGTGGATGCGACCAAATAAGATAAATTATTAGCCCTAGACATTTTCATTAATTGAATTCTTAAGTGTTTTGCTTAATTCTAAATTTTAATTTTCTCAACCAAAATTATTTCGTTTTCTTTAGATAAATTCGTTTATTAATCACCTTCGATAGTTATAGGATTAACATTTCTCGTGGGATCGACATTTACTTATCACTTTATTACTTGCTTGCGACACGTGCACTTGCGTTCGTTTAATTTTACACACAACAATAACTAAAATTGAATCACTCTCAAGCCAAAGATTAAACTAGCCCTCATGATCATATGCAATTTCAACTATCAAGATAGCAACCATTAGTTTAGTAAAAAAAAAACAGTGTTGTGACCAAGAGAGAGATCAAAAACACCCATGAACGCGCCCATATCATTTCAAAAAATTCTAGCGTAAGCAGTGGCACCGAGGTTACCTTTTGTTAACCCAACAGAATTCGATTTCACCCAGCCCACAGGTGGTGGATGCCAATTTAAAATGTGAACCTTATAAGCTTTAGCAAGATTCCAGGGAATACCAAGATCCAAAAGAATGTCTCTATCTCTTCTGAAATTTATAAAACCATGGCTACAATTTGCAAAACGTGAACAAGATAATCAAATTGTATCCGATACAAAGAAGACTACACATTCTCAAATCGAGCTTATTACGTGCCTTTTAACGAGAGTAAAACAAGTAATAGGCAGACAATATCCATAAGTTATTAACAAAGGACAGAAAGATTATGTAATGATAAGATCTCATAGCTTTTGGATTATTGGGGATGGTGCAAGTATAAACTTTTGGCATGATCGTTGGTAGGAAAGTCCTATTCTACCAAAGTCTAGTTTATCTAATTTTCGTACGAAAATTGTGGATGTGATATCCCAAGGTAAGTGGAGCTTGCCAGACTTGTTTTCTGAAACTTTCCCTCACTTGCAAGACTCTATTGAACGGATTATTCTACCTCACAAGAGTTGTCCTGATCGTATATTTTGGATAGCTTCCCGGGATAGTAAACTGACCTTAAAGGATAGCTATGATTATTTCTGTGTTCATCATGAAATTAAGCCTTGGTGTGACTTACTTTGGAAAAGCTTTTTTCCCCAAAATTTTCAATGTTGGTTTGGCGCATTCTTTTCAATTGGGTTCCAGTGGATGAGGGCTTGATTGGGAGGCATTGTTTCAACTTGTTCTCTTTGTGATCACTTCGAAGCAATGGAAACTAGTGATCATGTATTTGTTTCTTGTCTATTTGCGAATCGTATCTAGCGGTGATTAGGGAATAAATTTCATCTTACCCTTTCAGCTATCTTCTCGGTTTCTAATCTGTAGAGATGGATTGTAAGTCAGACTTTCAGTCCTCAATTGAACAATCTTTGGTTGCTGACCTCATTTTTTGTTTCCTACTTGATTTGTAAGACTAGGAATGAGTTACGGTTGGAGAATGAGAAACCTTGTTTCCGTAAGTTAACTTCAGATATCTTGACCTACATCCGTTATTTTGCAAACTTTTGTCTAGGGTTTGTAAAGTTTGGTTCGGATAGAAGCATTTTGGATGATTTAGGTATAGCTTGCAAATTGAAAAGGCTCCCAAGGTTCTTGTTCTTCGCTGGTACCCTCCTCCAATTGGATAAATCAAATCAAATTCTGATAGTTTGGCAAAAGGTAATCTGAGGGACGCTGCTTATGGCAAAAGGTATATTGGTGGCTATGGTTTGTCTTTAGGTCATCAGACAACTTATTTTGCTGAGATAATGGCTTTTATATTGGCAATTGAGTTGGCATATAAAAAGGGGTGGTATAATCTTTGGCTTGAATGTGATTCTTTGTTGGTCATTTGTCTCCTCATGAATAATTCGCTTTGTCCTCCTTGGTCTCTATAAACTCGATGGCTCAATTGTCGACACTACGTACATTACTAAGATGAATTTTAGATATTCTCACACTTTTCGGGAAACAAATTCGCTAGTTGATACTTTAGCCAACCTGGGATTGCATTGTAATGATCTGCAACGGTGGTCTACTTCTCCTTCTCAAATTGACAAGTTCCTTGCTCAAGATGCAAACGGATTTCCGTACTATAGATTCACTTAATTTTCTTTGGTCTTTGATTTTTTGTTTTTCTGTTTTCTGGCTCAAGGGTAAGGCTTCTCTGTTCCCCTTTTTATTTTCTTGCTGTTTTATGGATTCTTATTTATTATATTCACCTACCTGATTTGGTGGCTTATCAAAAGAAAACATCACATTAATGTGAAATCTATTCCCAAGCTAAACCCATGGTCTTGTGGCAAAAGAGAAGGTGCCAAAAAGATGATTTATGTTTCTCGAATATGAAGGCACAAACCCCTTTTTGACGTAAGACATCATCAATTGGCAATCTATGCTGTAATAACCTCCAAATCGACATAGATAATTTATGAGGTATGGACTCTTTCCAAAGCATGCTGCACCGAGGTTTCACATTGCTATAAACCCTAAAGGAGTTATAATGTCTTTAAGCGTGTGATTTCCATTACTAGAATTTCTCCAAATTAGTTTGTCCTTACAATGAACCCATGAAAGAACTATGTCCAGAATAGATCTCTGTAATTGTGGAATTAAATTAAAGAAATTGTTTGGAATCTTTCATACCCCATTAGAAATAACTTCGCCAACTTTTGTATTTAAAGTAAGACAATCATCATGGGATAAAATGGTCGAAGGAAGCCATCTATCAAACCAAAAATCCACTCTAATGCCATCATCAGTAACCCAAGATGAACTTATCAAACACAGACTTGACTCCTGCCCAAAGAAAGAAACAAAGGAAATTTCAGTTTGAAGTATCCAGCTTATAACGAGCTTTGAGATAGGAAGCACAAGTAGAATTTGCATTCTTGACTTCCTGCGAGAATTTAAAAAGTCAAGCATGATTAAGAACATCTAACTTTTTAAGGACTAACCCACCTTCGAGTTTTGGTGTGCAAATTTGATTCCAAGAGATGAGAGCCAACTCTCGTTTCTGTATATCCTCTGAGAGAACAAAATTACAAGCGATACTAATCAGAAGCTTAATCAAAGACTAAGGCCAAAGGTATACCTTAAAACTATGAAGAATAATACTTTGGAAAATAGACTTAACCTACTTCATCCTACTAGCCATAGATCCGAATTTTGCCATGCTAACTAGAAAGTTTGGCACGAGCTTTATTGACTAAAGCTTATAAATTGTTGATGTTTTGGGTAGCCTTTGAAAATGGGAACACCAAGACAATTAAAAGGAAGATTGTCCTTTGCAAAACTCAGAGTAGAATGGATTTGAGCCTTACGAGAATGAGCTAATTTGCCAACAAAAAAAATGGTTTTTAGCCTTGTTCATTAACTGGCCCGAGGCTATCCTAGAGTCATCCAAGAATGAATTTAGCGAAGATCGTGAAGAGTCTCCATGGTAGAAAATAAAGATATCATATGTATATAGAACATGCGTAAGATTAGTACAACCCCTAAGGGTGAAAATAGGGAGGAGAGAACCAGAGTTATAAAGATCCAAAATTCCTTTAGAGAGAACCTCTTCAATGGGACAAAAAAAGAAGCAGAGATAGTGGGTCACCTTGACGAACCCTACGCCCACAATAAAAAAAGCTATAAGGTGAGCCATTAAAAAGCATAGAAAGTTTAGCCGACTGAAGTAGTAGCTTAATCTAATGCACAAATGTATCATGAAAGTCGAAACAGTGGAGTATAGAAACTAAAACATCCTAGTTCAAAGTATCAAAAGCTTTGGTGATGTCAATCTTCATCCCAATATTCCTACCAAAGGATTTTCTGTCAAGCATATTAATTCCTTCCAAAACTAAAGAAATGCATTCATGAATGTGACGACCACGAATAAAAGCAGTTTGTTGAGGTAAAACAATTCTACCCATAATTTGGTCGAGTCTGTTGGCAAGAATTGTTTTATATTCTTCATTTTAGTCAATCAAGACCTTCAAAAACTTTTATAATTTTTTTAATTAAGTCAATTAGATATTTCATATAATATGAAATCCTCCTAGATCTAAAGAAAACCCTCATCTCCTCGCACAAATCCCTCAATTATTTTTTACAAAATTATAAAAAAAAAATAAAGATTGATTTAATATATTTTTCCTAACTTTATAAATTCTACTAAAAATTATATCATAATTTACTATTACACTTATTAAATTTTTTGTTAATATATGGTAAAAAAATTATAGTAAAAATATCAATCAAATTTGATATTTTGTTCTAATTTTTTTATTAGCTGTAATGTTATATATAAATTGTTTGAACCTTTTGTCAATTAATTTATCAAATATTTATTTTATTATATTATTTTATAATCTGTGAAATGGTGATTGCACCTACTAAAAATTAATTATTTTTGTAAATATATATGAAGAAAAAACTCTAGATCTAAAAATAAAGCGAGTTGTTCCCACCTTTCTATTTTTTCCTCACAATCACTTATTATTTATTGCAGGTGAAAATAATGTTTATACACTTGAATTACTTGAATGGCTATTAATATTATGTACAATTTTTTTTTATGGTTTTACTAACTTTTAGCATTGTTTTTGTGATAGGATTTTTATCGATATGCTCTTTATTTTTAAAAATTTATATTTTATATGCATAAAATAATTTTATGATTTAAAATAATTAAGATTTAATAATTATAATTGCCCATATATAATTTAAATTATTAACTTATTATTAAATAAATTCAATTATGTGCAAAAATAAAATATATTTTTTTAAACTTTGTAAATTTATTTTTAAAAGAAAATTATTTTTGTAATCAAATTTTTATTACTACAACTTGCATCTTTACCTATTCAAGAATAATATTTTTAATAATATAAATTAAATATGTATTATTTGTTAAATATATTTTATTTTCATGTTTTGATAAATGAATGAAGGTGATGTAGTGTTAAGGTAATTGTTTACACTCTTTTAATTCTAGAGTTCTAGAGTTTGAGTTTAGACAATTATAAATTTTTTAAGTGTGAGGTCAAACAGGGTTAAAGTCGGATCAAGGGTCTGCGAGAATCTCGGCCCAAATCGGGGGCTGGAGATTAAGATCCCCTATATCTCTGTTGTCTTGCCATCTCTAATGTGTTCTTGTTAAAAAATTAATGATTCTTCTATCATGTCAACTACTAATTAAAAAATCATTAATGTTTCAATATGTCCTTTATTAACAAAAAAATTAATTAGTTTAAGAACAAAATTGAAGTTGTTGTTCATATGTTTGTTATATGATAACGGAGTCAAATTTCTAAAACATTTGATGGCTTTGAACCATTGATAGGTCTTTAATGTTTGTCTCATGTTGCACAAACAATTAACTTAAAGAATATGGATTAATTTGCATTTAAAATAATGGTAAATACATCAATAACATTAATGACTTTGGCCACATCTACTACTTAAAAAACTAATTATATATTATTTTTATAATACTTCGATTTGTCATATGCATGGTTAACTTTAATTCTTCAAAGCAAATTTGGTATACGTTCATATATACACATATATATTTGGTAGCTTTGGGCAACAACCAGGATTATTTAATTAGATTGATATATTTGTTCTAATATGAAATTAATTCAATAATTTGGTACTTTTTTCATTGTTCAATTCATCAAATAGGGAGTAGATGGGCTAGGTTGTCAAGATACTCAAAATTAAAAGGAATATTTCGAAGACTCTTCTTCTTGTTATGTAATTTTGACCATGCTAAAGAAAGAAAATTAAACGTTTGAGATTTGTAATTCATACAAACAATAATTAAAAATATAAATCTGAACCATAATGTAGACTTATCTTAATTTGATTTGACGTTTTTTTTTTAAATATTAAATTGAATAGAAAAACTTGATTTCTTTAATTAAAGAGTACATCTAGAAGGTTAAAATAAAGTAATAGAACTAGAGCTTTACCTAATTGGTCGGTTCTATTTATATTCTTAGTTTAACTTAGAGTTGGTAGTTAGGTGTCATGTTGTGACAGTTCACTTCATAAACCTCGTACAGATTTTTATTTTTTGTTTCGTATCGTGCCTAATTTTTAAAACGTTGGCCAATCCAACACATAAACTCATGGCTTCTCTTGTTTTGAAATTTTTAAATATTTTTAAAAAATTTCAGTTGATTAAGATCATCAAAACATCAATAAATTTAATTTTATACTAATAATATTATATGTATTGCTAACGTTCTTTAAATATTAAAGTATTTTAATTATTTATTCATGTTTCATAGGTGACAAGTGATTTGTCACATCAAACTATAATTTAATGTAAACATTCTTACCTTAAATTCTTCTCAATTTTTTAGTTTGATAAAAATTCAACATTGCATTACCAATCAAAATGTATTTCGTGTAGTGCTACGTTTTTCTTTTGACACCTTCGAACTCATGCAAACAAGCGTCACAATAGACAGCCATAAGGATAAGTTCCAAGTGCTAGCTTGCAAAAGCAACGTAGTTATTAATTAGTTCTTCACCGATAATGAGAATCTCTTATGCATATAATTTGCATGCACATATCTTGGTTTTGATAGACAAAAGATTCTCAGGGAAATTAAAGATTCAGAGAAAGAGAGGAAGAGGGTTTAACTACTTCAAGAAACAAGATTGATAAATTATACATGAATGCAACCAAATTACGGGGAGTGAGGTTCATAAGAAGGAACCTATTTATTACATTACAATAATATGATAATTGATGCCAACAATCAAGAAGAGATAATAAATCCCTCCGAAGAGGCAGCTATTACAATTTCGTTGGTTGTGATAATTAATTGCTAGTCCAGAATTTTGCTTGCAGAGATTTCACTACCTTAGGATCAAGCTGGAATGCCCTGCCCAGAAAATTAGGGTTGATGGGTGGTTCGGCTCCGAAGACCGAGTTTGCTATGGTAATCACACCAGGGTTTTGGCTGCTTAGAGCGGACATGGCGACTGCATTTGTTTTTCCAATGTTGAATTGGAAGTGAATCATACCAAATGGAAACACAAATACATCTCCCTTGTTCAGGACTGTGGCAATGAGCGTATTGTTTAGCTGGTTTGATGTCACAAAACCAACGTAAAGAGTTCCCTCCAGGACAGTGATCATTTCGGTGGCACGGGGGTGAGTGTGAGGTGGGTTTTGGCCGTATGGTGCATAGTCAATACGGACTATAGATACTCCAAGAGTGTTAAGTCCTGGAATTTGCTCAACATTTACATTAGTGACAATAGAACCGACTTGATTATCTGTGTTTCCAGGCTTGTCGAGTCCTGAAAAGAAGAAATCTTCTGGTTTGGCAAGCTTGGGGTCCTTGCAGAACTTCCCATTCACAAACACTGCATGAAAACAATAATAAGACTGTATGTAGCAGCAGAAATAATAGTATTGATATTTAACTACAACTAATATGGAAACTTGTAAGAGTATTTATAGAGAAACTGAGAGCATATGTACTTACCACCATGCTTGAGGTCATCGATGGCTACACAGATATCCTGCAGAGGGCTGGGGTCATAAGCAGAGGCCAGTGAAGAAGCCAAAGCCAAGAGAGCGAAACCTAATAGAAAATGAACACTTGTCATGGTGATTTTATGTTAGGCTGTGTGAAGAGTTGAGGGTTGAGAAATGTTGCGGTGGAAACTGGCCTATTTATAGATGAGAGTTCTCCAACTATTCTCTGCATTCTGTCAGTTATCGAAGCAGGTGAAGATTTACTAAGTCTTCACTGGTTATTTATTTGTTTTTTATTTCAGGGTGGATAGATTCAACAACTGCTAATTATTATTATTATTAATTTAATCTGCCTAGGTTATCCGTGAAATTTTTTAAACTTGGAGCTGGTCGATTCTCCCATCTGCAGTGAGCTGACGATAGTGTATATTAATTAATTGTCTTAATGTTGTAAGAAACTTGAAGCTAATTTAAATTTCCAGAATATAGAATGTTACTGTTTATTGTGATACTGCTACATAAAGGAAGGGTTCTTATACATTATTCTGTAATTACTGTAGATTGCTTTACTTGAAACAGTTTCATGCACCAAAATTATTATTAGCCCTCGATTTCCTACGTAATGCTTGAATTACCTCCACTGTAGTTTCTTTTTCAAGAGTTGCTTAGATAGTATGGGAATCGTGAGTATGCCAATTAACGGCGGAGTAGAATTTATGATTTGGGAAGCCAAATAATGATATAAATTTTTAAATTAAAAAATAATAAATTGATTTTTAAATTCTTAATGATTTTTCTTTTGAAAAAATATCAATTCAACCAACACAATTGTTTTTCCTGTATGGCAGTAATGAAAAAATATCAATTCAAAATAGGTTGCCGAAGCTGCGAAAACTTGGTAAAGAAATTATCATGAAGAATCCACTTCCCATTCCTTATAGCCTCTGACACAGTAGTCTGACGGGAGACACCATGATCTCGCGTGAGAATAGGAGATGGTAACGGGTTTGTAATAAAAAATTGATACGAGAGCCATCCTCAATAATCCATTGCAAACCCTTATTACAATAATCCAAAACAGGATAAAAACTAGCCCATAAAAAGGAGCATCTGAAAACTGAGCTACCTCTAATGAACCATACCGGCCTCTCAGGAAAATAGAACTATTGGAGATTGAATTTCTAGCATCCTAAACAGACTTGACAAGACAAGAGCTGTTAAGAACTTCTAGTTGCGAAGCCCATACCCCTCTTCCTTATTCGGATTACAAAAGTGATCCCACAAGATAAGAGCAAGCTTATGGTGTTGATGATCTCTCGATAAGATAAAATTACGAGCCCAACATTGCTAAGAATTAAGAAGCGAATATGGCCACAAGTAAAGTCTGAACCTGTGGAGAAGCAAAGCCTGAAAAACTGACTTAACTAACTCTTCCTGACCAGCCATAGAAAGAATTTTACATTGCCATCCCAAAAGATAAGAGCGAGCCCTATCTATTAACATCTGCAAGTGCTGGCTCTGGAAAATATCGCGAAAAATAGAAATACCCAAATAAAAGAAGGGAAGAGAACTCTCTATAAAACCAATCAACGAAGCAATCCGGTCCTTTCACGGAATAACTGATTTACCCAAAAAAAAACTTTTTTTTTTGTTTATATTCTGTAAGAAGCCAGCCCATAGTCGTCTAAAAAATTCATTAAGTGAGATATAGTGCTAGAATTTCCCTAGCAAAAAATAAACATATCATCTGAATAAAGCAAACGCGTAAAAGGTGGACTATTAGTTAACCATTATTTACTTAAATGATTATAATACTTTTATTTATTTTAAAATAAAATTTAAAAAATTTTAATTTTAATCTATTTAATATTTAAAATTATTAAAATAATTAAAAATTTAATTAATAATAATTTTAATTAATATTTATTTAAAATTAGAAATTTAATTAATGATAATTTAATTTGACAATTTTAGTTTATATTTATTTAATGTTTATTGAAATTAAAAATTTAATTAATGATAATTTAAGCTGATAATTTTAATTTATATTTATTGAAATTGAGAATTTAATTAATTTTTATTTATGTATCATATTTATCCAAATTTCAAACTCTAATATGTAAAGCTGTTGCCTTTCTTACTTTTTTTTTTACAAATCCTCCGATATTAACTATATTTTTTTTAATTTTTTACCAAATAACTCCATAATCTTATTAACTTAACTATTATTATAAAACTCTTTAATAAAAGATTTATATCATACATATTCATACTAAATTTACTCTTCAACATCAATCTTATTACTCGTAAAATAAATTTAGGCTTTCAGGTTTGCACAAAAACTTCAATAAAACTAATTAACGATAAAAATTTGAAAAAAAATCAGTATGGGTAAATTATTAATTTAAAAAAAATATAAATCAAAACTATCGTTAATTAAAATTTTAATTATTTTAATTTTTAAACATTAAATAAATTAAAATTAAATTTATTAAATTTTACTTTAAAGTAAACTAATGATTCAAAGGATTACCTTCTATTTAAGTGTTAAACCTATAAATTAAATATGTATGCTTTACAAAATATATTTTATTTTCATATTTTGATAGGTGAATGAAGGTGATGTAGTGATAAGGTAATTGTTTGTACTCATTCAATTCTAGAGTTTCAGTTTAGCAATTATAATTTGTTTTTTTCAGTAAGAGGTCAAACGGAGTTAAAATCGAGTCGAGGGGTCCGAAGACGGGAATGAATCGACCCAACTAGGGGGTTAGGGATTAAAATCCACGACTTGTCTCCGGTCCGTTGCCATTAGTGTGTTCTAGTTAAAAAAATTATTGATTCTTCCACCATGTCAACAACAAATTAAAACATCATTAACATTTCAATATGAATAATTTTCCTTTATTAACAAGAAAATTAATTAGTTTAAGAAAAAAAAATTAAAGTTGTAGTTCATAGTTTGTTATATGAAAACGAGGTCAAATTTCCAAAACATTTGATGGCTTTGAACCACTGAGAAGTCTTTAATGTTTGTCTCATGTTGCACAAACAATTAACTTAAAGAATATTGGATTAATTTGCATTTAAAATAATGCCAAATACATCAATAACATTAATGACTTTGGACACATCTACTAATTAAAAACTTATTATATATTATTTTTATAATGCTTCTATTTTTAATATATACATATATATGTTAGGATTATTTAATTAGATTGATATGTTTGTTCTAATATGAAATTAATTCAATAATTTGCTACCAATAGGATTGCAATTAATCAAATAGGGAGTGGGATACTCAAAATTAAAAGGAATATTCGACGACTCTTCTTCTTCTTATGTAATTTTGACCATCTAAAGAAAAAAAATCAAACGTTTGAGATTTGTAATTCAGACAAACAATAATTAAAAATATATCTCAACTACAATGTAGACTTATCTTAATTTGATTTGAAGTTTTTTTTAAAATATTAAATAGAATAGAAAAAATTGATTTCTTTAAAGAGTACAGCTAGAAGGTTGAAATAAAGTAATAGAACTAGAGCTGTACCTAATTGCTCGGTCCTCTTTAGATTCTTAGTTTATTAATTTAGAGTTGGTAGGTGTTATACTATGATAGTGCACTTTATAAAACTTTTACATATTTTTATTTTTTGTTTCCTGTCGTGCCTAATTTTTAAGACATTGGCCAATCCAACTCATAAACTGGGTTGATTAAAATCATCAAAACATTATTAAATTTAATTTTATATCGTAGAATTTGTGATTCATATTTAATAATCGATATAGTGTATTATGATATGCTGATGCGATTGAGGGTGGAACTTCCTAAGTAACTTGTCAAGAGTGTAAATATACTGATATTAAATTTGTATATGTATGTAAATATATTGTATAGGATTTACTTTATAAATTTGATCCGAGTCAAGTTTTGTTTTGAACCCGACCCAAAATTGGGAACATATATTTAAAGTTTAGGGTAAAAGATTGTATTGCTCTTATTCGTCTCAGAAAAATAACCGCTCTCTCTTTCGTGATTTTTCTTCAGAAATTATCTGAGATATTTCACGTAGATTGGTTGCTTGATTTTTCGTACCATATACTAATAATATTATGTGAGTGGCTAACGTTCTTTAAATATTAAAATATTTTGATTTTTTATTCATGTTTTCGCGGAGACACGTGATTTGTCACATCAAACTATAAATTAATGTAAACATTCTTACCTTAAATTCTTTTCAATTTATTAGTTTGATAAATATTCAATGTTGCATTACCAATAAAAATATATTACGTGTATTGCGACGTTTTTCTTTTGACCTTCTCGAACTCATTGAAACAAGCGTCACAATAGATGGCCACAAGAATAAGTTCCAAGAGCTAGCTTGCAAAAGTAACGTAGTTTTGCTTCCCAGTGAAAGAATTGACTATAGCAGGGCTTTTCTCCGCGCAAGAATGTAGTCGTTATTAATTAATTCGTCACCAATAATGAGGATCCCTTCCGCGAAACAATTTCATGCACATATTTTCATTTTTATCGACAAAAAATCCCAGGAAAATTAAAGATATTCACACAGAGAGAGAGAGAGAAAGGGTTTAACTGTCTCAAGAAACAAGATCGATAAACTAAACATGGATGCAACCAACTTACGGCGAGTGAGGAGGTTCATAATAAAAAAACCTCTTTATTACATTACAACAATATATGCTTATTGTTGCCAACAATCAAGGAAAAATATAAATTCCTTGTAAGAGGCAACTATTGCAATTTCATTGGTTCTGACAATTAATTGCTAGTCCATAATTTTTCTTGAAGAGATTTCACCACATTTACATTCAGCTGGAATGCCCTGCCCAGAAAATCAGGGTTGATGGGTGGTTTGGCTCCGAAGATCGTGTTTGCTATTGTAATCACACCAGGGTTCTGGCTGCTTAGACCTGCAATAGCAACTGCATTTGTTTTTCCAATGTTGAATTGGAAGTGAATCATACCAAATGGAAACACAAATACGTCTCCCTTCTTCAGGACTTTGGCAATAAGCGTATTGTTTAGCTGGATTGATGTCACAAAACCAACGTAAAGAGTTCCCTCCAGGACGACTAGGATCTCAGAGGCACGTGGGTGAGTGTGAGGTGGGATTAGGCCGTGTGGTGCATAGTCAATGCGGACTGCAGATATACCAAGAGTGTTGAGTCCTGGAATTTGGTTGACGTCTACATTTGTGACATTTGAACCGACTTGGTTTGCTGTGTTCCCAGGCTTGTCGAGCCCTGAAAAGAAGAAATCTTCTGGTTTGGCGAGCTTGGGGTCCTTGCAGAACTTCCCATTCACAAACACTGCATGGAAACATATAATAAGACTATAAGTTGCAGCAGGAATAATATTAATAATATTTAACTTCAACTAGTATGGAAACCTGATAGAATATTGATAAAGAGACAGAGAGCGTATGCACTTACCACCATTCTTCAGGTCATCGATGGCTACACAGATATCCTGAAGAGGGCTGGGGTCATAAGCAGAGGCCAACGAAGAAGCCAAAGCCAAGAGAGCGAAACATAAATGAAAATGAACACCTTCATGGTGGTTTTATTTTAGGCTGTGTGAAGAGTTGAGGGTTGAGAAATGTTGCGGGGGAACTGGCCTATTTATATATGAGAGTTCTTGAACTGTTCTGTGCATTCTGTTCTTAGTCATCGAAGCAGGTGAAGACTTACTAAGCTGTACCGAAAGGACAAAAAGGAGTTCATGTTTGTTATGCGATAATGATGGCAGCTAAGTTAGTTTTCTGACATTGATCCACTGAGAAGTCGTTAACGTTTTTCTCGTATTATACACATAAAAAGAATATAATCAATTCGCATACAATATCGAGCATGATTTTGGCTACTGTCTACTTAAAATTTAACACATTATTTGCCAAATTTGCCCAAGTGATACTAGAATAGTTGCTAGGTGAACTACAACCATTAAAAGATATATTACACCAAACTGACCTGATTCAGGATGCTAGTACCTAAATTTACTACATTACCTGATGGTTTCGAATGAACATGCAAACTTCAAGGAGCAAGTGAATGAATTATTAAGAAAAGGGTTTACTTGGAAGAGCAAGAGCCTATTTGTAGCACTAGCTTTGTTAGTAGTGAAGAAGGATGAGAGTTGGCGTATGTTCATGAC
Source organism: Melia azedarach (assembly GCA_028052125.1). Taxonomy (NCBI): domain Eukaryota; kingdom Viridiplantae; phylum Streptophyta; class Magnoliopsida; order Sapindales; family Meliaceae; genus Melia; species Melia azedarach. The sequence goes on from CM051397.1 coordinate 12,951,710, forward strand.
TGGTCGGGCTATTAACTGCATCACTATCAAATACCGCTTTCTTTTTCCAACTCTCCATTATATGTTGGACCCACTGGAGAGTGCTAGAGTGTTTTCCAAGATAAGAGTTACCTGATATAGTCTGATGTGACATTATCGAATGATTTCAATTTGGGATATATGTTGAATTGCATTTATCATAATTAGGTATGTTAGGTGTTATTGCGAAATTTTGACGTGTAAAAAGCATTGCTTCATGGCAATGAACTTCGCTACTTTTCGCTAAATTTTGTTAGTTAGTGTTGTTTAATTTATTTTAAGTATTTATTTATTTTTAAATATTTTAATTTTATTTTGTAAGTATTAAAGTATTTCAATGAGAAAATATAAAACTAAATATAAGTGCAAGTTTGCGAATTTCTTTATTAATTAAGTCTTTTAATTAATATGTTGAGTAATTGATTTTTCGTTAAAAAAAAGAAGTCATTGATCATGTCTCATATATATATATATATATATATATATATATATATATATATATATATAGAATATGATTAATGACCCTTTTTTCTTACACAAAATATTACATCAAATATAGACTATTAAATTTAGGTACATTTAACGGTTGAGATTGTATCTGATCATTTAATTAATGTATAATTAATGTACCAATAATTACAGTCACTCACGAAATACACATCATCATTTTCCGGCGAATTCGGGCTGAAAGATCACCACTGATCGAACTCGTATACTTTCAATGGACCCAACAGCAAAGGAAATGGATTTCCATCATCAAATGATCCAGAGCTGAAGAGGAAGAAGAAAATAGCTTCTTAAAATGTTTTCACCGCGGAAAATAAGCTTAAATCAAGCGTCAGAAACAGCTTCAAATGGTTCAAAACAAGTTCACAGATGTTCGCTATGGGAGTATGTGAGAGAGTGATAATCTATTAGTGAAACCTTTTATAATTACAGTAAGAGAGTCCGGCTCTTCTTTGATTTTTCTTTCTTTTAATCTCATCTCCAGGCTTTTATTGCCTTCTTTGTATACAAAAGTTTATGTTATGCTTTTCGGTTGGAAAATCAGAGAGAGAAATTTTCTCTCAGAGGAAAAGAAAGAAAGTTTTTAAAAAAAAAACAAAAAAAATTATTGCATCAATAATTAATGCACATGTCAGATGCAATCTCAACTGTTATATGTGCCTATATCCAATGACTTATACTTGATGTAAGATTTTGTGTAAAATAAATGGGTCATTGGTCTTGTCTCTCTCTCTTTCTCTAAGAATAGGATCAGTAGATTTTTTTTGTATATAAACCGTTGAATATAGACACATCTAACAGTTGAGATTCTATTTGACATATGCATTAATTATTGATGCATTAATTATATTATATTATATTATCAGATATAATCTCAATCGTTAGATGTGTTTAGATTCAATAGTCTATATTTGATATAAAATTTTATGTAAAATAAAGGGGCCATGCTACCTCATAAATATATGTGTGTGAGTGCGTGTGCACGTGCGCGCGCGCGCATGCAAGTGATAAAGAGAGAGAAGCTTAACTGCTTAGTGAAAACAACAACATTATTAAATTATATATGACTGCAATCAAAGTACAGAGACAGGAGATTCATATAAACCTCTTTATTACATCGCAATATAAAAATTAATGTCAACAATCAACGAAAAATAATGAATAATCCCTCCGAAGAGGCCACTAGTCCAATTTTATTGCTTCTGCTAATTAATTGTTAGACCAGAATTTTGCTTGAAGAGATTTCACCACATTTACGTCAAGCTGGAATGCTCTGCCTAGAAAATCAGGACTGATGGGTGGTTTGGCTCCGAAGACCGAGTTTGCTATGGTAATCACACCAGGGTTCTGGCTGCTTAGAGCAGCAATGGCGACTGCATTTGTTTTTTCCAATGTTGAATTGAAAGTGAATGAGACCAACTGGAAACACAAATACATCTCCCTTCTTCAGGACTTTGGCAATGAGTGTATTGTTTAGCTGGTTTGATGTCACAAAACCAACGTAGAGAGTTCCCTCCAGGACTGTTAGAATTTCGGTGGCACGGGGATGAATGTGAGGTGGGTTTTGGCCGTATGGTGCATAGTCGATACGGACTGCAGATATTCCAAGAGTGTTGAGACCTGGAATTTGCTCAACATTTACGGTCGTGACATTTGAACCGACTGGATTTGCTGTGTTACCAGGCTTGTTGAGCCCCTTATAGAAGAAGTCTTTTGCTTTGGCTTTCTTGGGGTCCTTGCAGAACTTCCCATTCACAAACACTGCATGATTGAAAAGAAAATTAATTATAGTAATAATTACACTTTAGGCAACAACATGAAATCAAAATCTTGATATTCAAATCAAATACAAATTTAGAAGGGCAGAACTTACCTCCATTCTTTAGGTCATCGGTGGCTACACAGATATCCTGAAGAGGGCTAGGGTCAGAAGCATAAGCCAACACAGAAGCCAATGCCAAGAAAGCGAAACCTAAAAGAAATTGAGCACCTTTCATGGTGATTTTCAGTTAGGCTATGTGTAATTAGTGTGAGGTGGGTATTCTTCTTCTGAAGAGTTGTGCTTAATCTTGTGTGGGAAGCTCGACTATTTATAGATGAAAGTGCTTGAACTATTCTGTGTCATTTGTTGTTAGTCCTCGTAGAATTGTAGACTTACCAAGTCTTCAATGTTTATTTATTTTTAATTTCATGCATGATTGATTGATTCAACGGGTACATGCACTATGCGATTATAAGCGGAAGTCGTAATTAACTAGTAATTAATTAATCTGTCTATGTCCTTATATATTATAAGTGGAAGTGGTCATTTATCCAATAGTCTTATTGTTATGTTAGAATGCGTCTTACCTAATTACAAACAAATGTTTTGACTTGTCGATGCTATTAATAATTTGGTTCTAAACCCAATTAAGGTCTTCCCATGGTCTATTAATTTTGCCATGTGTCCTTCTAAGGTAAATGGACTAGGTGATTCGTATATACACATAGCATCCAAACAAACAAAATTGATTAAAAGAAAGTTTTAGATCATTATTTTCTTTTATATTTTTAAGTGTGAATGTTTTTCATTTTCACAAAAAATTAACAAAAGAAATTATTTGCATCTTATTTAGAAAATATAAACTTGCATTGTTTTTCAAAAATTTTAACTAAGAGGTGAAACAACTTTTTTATTGTTTTCCTCCATTTTCAAAAGTAAGTTTTTAAAATAGGTTACAATTTTTTTTTAAAAATTATCTCAGACATTTTCTATACTGAAAATATCATTTTGAAAACACACCATTTAGAGACTTACAGAATACTTCTTGCAGCTCCTTAAATTCTTTTCTATGCAAAACGTAAATTCATCCTATACATGAACCGATACTTTTATAATTGATTGAGTGATACACATGATAAAAAAATGTTTAAGCAAAATTATGCAATTAATATACCAGAAACAGCTAGTAAGATTCTTTGTAAATATCCAATTTTCCATATTGATCAATGACTCTAGTTGTCCATTTCTTGATACAAAAATTCAACATGATTGGTGTGTTTCTAGTTAAAAGTCAACAACTAATTAACAAATCATTAACGTTTCAATATGAATAATTTTCGTTTGGTGACTAGAGATGGCAGCTAAGTCGATCGTTGCTTAGTATACACAATCGAAGTCTTTAATGTGTGTCTCTCATGCTGCACAAACAACTTAAAGAATATTATTAATTTGTATTTAAAATAATACTAACTACATTAACAACATTAATGACTTTGGCCCACATCTACTAATTAAAAACTTATTATATATTATTTTTATAATACTTCTATTTATCATATGCATGGTTAACTTTAATTCTTCAAAGCAAATTAGGTGGCATGTTCATATATACATATATATTGGGTAACTTTGGAAAAACTACCAGAACTAGATTGATATGCTTGTTCTAGTATAATTTGATTCAATAATTTGCTACATTTTTTCGCTGTTTAATTCATCAATTATGGAGCAGATGAGCTAGATTGTCAAGATACTTACAATTTTTAAAAGTAATATTGGAGGACTCTTCTTTTTCTTATGTAATTTTGTCCGTGACAAAGAACGGGAATAATTAAATGTTTAGGATTCGTAATTTTCTATAGACAATATTAAAAAAAGTAAATTTTAATAAGTGTAATGTATACTATCTTAATTTTTTATTTAAAGTTTTTCTTAAAATGTAGTAATGAATCGAATAGAAAAATAACTTTTTTTTAGAGAAGTACAACTCAAAAATTAAAATAAAATTACAGAACTAAAATAGTACCCAATTGATTGGTTCCACTTAAATTTAACTTACTTAGAGTTAGTAAATGTAACATATTGTAAACAGTATGGTTCAAGAAATTTAAATTAATTTGTCTTTTGTGCTGTGCTTAATTTATTTATTTATTTTTTTGAAATTGACTAATCTAAGCCATACATCTAAACTATTCAAGGCCTCAATTTACCTGTTCTAATAAGAGAAAAAATGCAAACCATATAGAGCTTAGACCGGATAGAATTCTTTGCTCGTCTAACTGGTTGGATCTTTGGCCAATTAGTCACTCTACGATAGTTCC